>JABSMS010024809.1:0-27427 GCA_018902275.1 Aleiodes sp. PSUC_FEM 10030003
TTTTACTAAAATTTCCTCAGCTTTCCAATGGAATCATCAGAAAATCTCTATCTCGAACCGTTCAATTCGAGTGTCCATTTTACCCCACCTTCCCCTACTAATTTTATTAATGATAAACTTTTTCATAATGAACAACAAAGTTCCTGATTGTTTCGTTGGTCTTTACTCCGTGGCATGTGATTGTATTCTTTTTTATCTTTTCATTGCACTAACGAGTGACAAAGCGAAGCCAGAGAAAAAGACAACAGAGGCAATGAGTAAAATTGAATGGAAAAAAACATAATAAAACAATTGACCAAAAAAAAATGAGATACCGTTTCGAGAGCAATGTTTTTACACGCGTTGACCTTCAAATAACGAATGGGCGAAGTTTTAATTACTCCGTTTCGACCAGCGTTTGATTGGATTGTAGAACACGTTTTTCGTATTGTTGGATTTTTTTTCTCAATGTTTTTATAAAGTTATTATATTTTTTCGCTTTTCCGTTTTGTGTACATCGAGAGTCATGATGGATACCTAATTTATTGTCTACTTGAGCCTATGTTACCTACGGGACTACTTGCTTATTTTCCTATTATCATATTGTTTCTAATATTTAAATTCCAAAGGAATAATCATTGGATTTTTCCTCGAAATTGTGAATATTCTATTGTTTTTCTAGTTTCGTTGTGTAACGAACGTTATTTCATTATGTATCTCAAGTAAAATTCCTTTGTTTCATATTTTTAACGGATGTTTTTTTTCAATTATCCTTAATATCAATTTAAACTGTTTACTGTTTGTATTTTAAATATTGAATGAAATAAAGAGTATCAAATGAAACAAATAGCGTAATATTAATTAAAATAGAATATAATACATCAGATGGAAACTTACATAGACCTCTTCCCATTGGGAAACATAACGGACGAGTCTAGAGAGTCGTAGTAATCGGACGAGTGACAGGAGTTTCGCAAGCCTGAGAATTCTCAAAGCACGTCCAGCATGCAGAATTTGAAAGGACTCACTGAAATCCTGAAACTGATAATAGATAAAAGAATGAAAGTAAATGTTCATTTTTTGTTCTTTCAATCTAAAGTTCAATCAGGTTAAGTGAGGTGTAAAATTATACCAACCACCTTTTGGTTGATGAAACGGCCCACGTGATTTTTTAAATGAAAACAACTGAAGAAAAAGAAAAAAGGCAAGTCTTAAGAATAAACAGCTACACTTACTTGATTAAATATGAGAAAAATGTAGTCTAGTGGTATAGAGGAAATAAGGTCGAGAAAGAACCAAGTCCTGAGGTAGTGTTTCGCGATCAATTTCGGATCCAGTATCACCTGCTCGGCATTGTCCTGCTGCATTATACCTGTAACAGGGTAAATTACATTGTTGCTAAGTACCATCTTAATCTTAAAAATAATGAGCCATTTCACATATTATAAAAGATAAGTGCACTAAGGACGGAAAAACAACGGCCTCGTATGTTACGAAAGAGTGTCTAATTTACACGATGAAAAAAATTAATGAGAAGAATAATTTTAGATGAAAAAAATTGTGATAATTATTTTCAGGACGTTTTGCGAGATTAAAAAAAAGGAAGAATTGTGAGAAAGAATATTAGTTGGTAGGAAAAAAATAATAAAATTAGTTGTGAGAGGTTTTAATTTTCTCGGTCCATTGATTCCCATTGGGCATTGGGGGAGGTACCAACGAGGCCGGAAATAGCCACGGAATTTGGTATGTGGTGACTCTCGCGCAGCTGATATTGCTAAGGAGTTCCCCGGGGTGCTGTTTCCCCAGCGCAATAACGGCCCACGAGTATGCTACCCTTCATCATCCACCTGGATGAAGTTACTAGCTAGCAGAACTGGCGCTTTATGTATCCACTTTGTGCGGGAAAAATATGTAGAAACGGGTGGGTGGTAAAATGAATATTGAAAATAAAACGGACATATTGGATTTTATTTTGAACGTGAATTGTCCTTATGATGAAAATCACTTGGAATGGGAAAGAATACTTGAGGAAGGATCTTTCCAATGTTTGCATTGAGGATCTGAGGAGATTACCGATGAAAAGCATGTTTCAGAATTGATTTTCAGCCAGTTTTAGTAAAAAATGGAGGGCTTATCTCTTTTCAATATTGAACATTTTCAGTTTTTCGCAAATATCTCCGGTTCTAAGTGTCGGAGCGGAAATTCAGTGAATAGGTTTGAATGTGGGCTTAATTCCCATCGATTTGGGTAATTGGTAATTGATCTTGAAAGTTTTTTTTAGAAAAATTGATTTCTCTAAAATGACTTACAACCATTTAAATTGATGGAAGTTGAGCTGACCTTCCAGCCACTTCATGATTTCGTACGCTACAATTGAAACCGGAAACATTTGCAAAAAACTGAAAACCTGAAAATGTAAAGGGTCCTCAATTTTTGCTCAAAGTAGGCAAATTTTCCACGAATCCCCAAAAATTAAATGTAGCAAATGTTTTTCATTGCAAATTGCCTCAGCTTTTCAATAGGATCAGTCGAAAAATGCCATCCCGAACCGGTTCTTTAGGCTATCCAGTCCGCCCACCTTTCTCCTACAATTTTTTTTTCTCGTTTCAAAACTAAAAATGAATTTAATCTGAAGAATTTAATCTTTTTCCACTATTGTGATCTTCAAGTGAATGTTTATCATCTCCAGATGAAGAATTTAATAAAAAAGAATGATTTTTCAGTTGTTAATACATTGAGAACAGAACGATTGAACTAATAACTGTCTGGCAGGCAATGATGTGTCGTGCGACCCAATTTCACATTTTGTATCACTCAAACGCGCATCAAATTAATCCCCGGGTAATAACGAAATGTCAAGGAGGCCCACGAGTGAGTGTGTCCCTTGATACAGTGTGAAACAACAGTGTTATTGTTGTAGCTTCAGTCGAATGAATAGACTTGGTTGAGTTGGACGCAAATTTCTTTACTCCTATTTTTCTTATTCTTCTTTCTCTGCGTATTTATTCAACGCATGCTGTACCGCTGAAAAAATTGCATTCTGAATTGTGAAGGCGACACGCGCCAGCGTTTATGAGGGAATCAAAAGTGCAGCATTCAAATTGAGGTACACAGGAAAAATAATCATGCGGAAATTCTTATACAGAAGATGAATGCAGTCATTTTTAAAGAATAGAAATATTGGGAAATTCTTGTCATATTGGTAAAAAGGAAGAATTGACGTTTATTGACAACTTTTATTGCTCATATCTCAATAATAACTTGACAGAAAAAAATGAGGAATGAAAGATATTTCAGTTTTCAACTGACAAGCAATTTTCAAACTTCACAAGAATAGTTTGTAACTAAATAAATTCATCAGCTTCAACTTTATTAAAAGTGTTATGTAAATTAAGTGTATTTCGAACTAAAAACCTCAAACCAAATACAGTAAACTTGTTTTTGATGACCTGTAAAGTCAACAAATTAAATTTGTTGTCTAACACCTGAATTACAAGGTATAGGCATAAACTGAAAGTAGTGAAAAGTTTGGCCATATAACACAAGGTATAATGTCTTGTTAGAAAAGAGGGGCATAAATTTACTGCTAACGAAATGTCCAACCATGGAAGAAACATGCTGTTCGATGAAGGCAAACTTTTCAAAGTTTTGTCTATAATAGAGGCAGAGTATTCGAAATTCGGAACTTAATTGGAATGTATTCCTCAAGCCTAGTTTAACTCTCGAAACTCATAAATAGCTTTAATATTTATCGAGTACAGTTGAAAATTGATTAAATTACTTAAATACCTGTTCGAAAGTTGACAACAATGTCTATGAGGAATATTGTATCCGAAAGGCAATTGAAGGCTATCCATCGGGTACTTAAATCATCGTTGAAAAAACTAATGGCAACTGGGAGGATAATCAAGTTGGCAACGAGCAACAGCAGCATACAGAGGTCCCAGTAGAATCTGTAAAAAAAAAGAGAGGTTGAATTACTGCGCCATACATTCATTTTCATAATTTGATAACTATAAACTAAGGAAAGTTCTTAAATGAGTGATAACCAAAAGCTTTTGTGATAGTATCATTAAATTGATAACGACTACACTGTTGAAAAATTTTGTCCGAATTTTCCGTGTCGAATACCGGAAATTCTAAACAAGTCATATTCCGACTGAAAATTCAGGGAATATCGTTATTGAAAATTTGAGTTTTCTATTGATTTTCAAATAATTCCACTAAAAAATCAATGAAACTTGTAAATTTCAGTTGAACTATTCCGGGAAAATTCTGTTAAATCACGCAAAATTCAGGATAAATAAGAAATTTTTGTTCATTTTGGTTCTCAATATTCATGATTCAATTGAATATCAATGATAGTTGTAAATATCAGTTCGATTATTTCGTGAAAATTCTGTTAATCATGAAAAATTCAGGAAAAAATAACAAATTTTATTCACTGTGATTCTCAATATTCATGTTCATTTGAAAATTCAAGTAAGTGATGAAATTTGGATTTTTAGTTCTGCTTGAGACTGATGAATCCCCTTGAATTTTACCTTAAACTTGAATTTTCATAACCATCTTCCCATCAAAACAAATTAAACGTCACGCTGCTGAAAATTACCATCGTATTGTCCATGGAATTTCAATTTTTTTCTAACAGTGTAGCGTTTTAAGTATCACCGAGATAGTTGAAGCAAAATTTGGAAACGTCAAAGTTGTAGAAATCCTTATTTCCCCTAGCTTCAACGTAATTCTGAGGATTACAGTACTTTCATTTGGTGGGGAAAATAAAATTGGTAGCGATATACGCACAGACGCATTTACTGGGTTGCTCACCACTTAACTTGGACGAATGGAATCCTCCATTTCGCACAACAGGTGGTCCCACGGGGAGTGAAGGAAGGGTTGTTTCGCCTCCTTCATACGAGTGAATAAAGCGAAGAGAAAATGCTGGCAAATGGCTGAATAAAAAGTTGACGAAGAGAATGGGCTCCAATGATATGAATGGAAATAAATGAGAAAAAATAAATGCCAAATCGAGTGTACACACGAGTGCATATCGATCATAATGCCCATTGTGTTGAGCATGAGAATGAGGGAAAAGGAATGAAAAGGAGAAATGAAAAATTGGAGAGATATTGAAAGCTTTTCACTAGTGATATAATGAAGAAAACCAAGGTGGAGGCTCTAGAAATACAAAAGTGCAACTCACGTGGCTTTGACACGCGATCTCGTGATAAAATCTACTAGATATTAATAATACTAAGTGAAAAGATTTAAATGCTTTGTTTTAATTTTAGAATTCAATGAATTTTTCGTGACAATGAAGAGAAGTATGGTTACAAATTGCAGTAACCTTGGGAACAACAGAGTAAACTGATTCAGATTGAAAATTATGCTGCACGGGTGAAATTCTATGAGACTATCTTCAGCATGATTTCATAAAATTTTCATAAAGAAGTTTTCAAGGCTGAACTCTAATATTTAATTCATGCAGTGACGCTCCAACCACCGATTTCCCTATTTTCATGTTCCATATTATTATTATTAGTAAAGGAAGGAGAATAAAAATTGAAAGAATTAAATAAATTGCCTTGGCAATTTTGTATTCATGTAGGACAACAATAAATTGATTAAAATGATGAACACAATGGTTTCAATGCTCAACATTATATTTGGGGATCAAATGAGGACAACCAATGTGTGCACTTAAACGCAAATAACAATAAAATATAGTGGGTTTACTAGTAATCAGTGATTCGCGGAATTAATCGAACATTTGTGATCTCCTCCTAATCAATTTTTATAGCGGGATAAACCGTGATGACGAATGTTGTGATTTATTTTTACAGTTGCATGAAATGATATAGATCATTAGAGTTAATAGCTCATTTAAAAAACGTTAATTGACTACATTAGAGTGGAGAAACGATTTGTAGCACTCAAATGGAGAATAAATTGTTTTACAATCTTTTTCTTACGTCAACCGGACAATGAAGCAATTATTTTTTACTCTTAATTTAAAAGAAGCGCAACAAAATGAATGAAATATTTCAACATTGTGGAGAAAGAATGGATGAAACATTTTTTTTGTTTTAAACCACAAAAATAAAGATGGTAGTACGAATAATAATAAAACGATTGCATTTATTTGCTCTGAATTGAACTCAAAGACGAATTTCGTGGTAGTGTAATACCATAATAGGATTAGTGTCATGCTAACTCAGTGAATTTTACTTATTCCTTTGTCTTTCAGTATATCTATAGACTACTGTCAGTGAAAGCATGTGATCCCGGAAGCTGCAAAAGTAGTAAAGGGATATTTTCCCGAGTAAAACTGCATCCTGTCATGTTTTTTACTGTTGAAACATTGAGCTACTTTAAAATGAAACTAATATTTATTCGGATCATATAAAATTCATCATAAGTTCATAATTGCGTAAGTGATTCAAGAAACAAATAAAGAATTCCTCGGTATCTATAATGACATTTGAAAAACAAATAAGAGAGGATTTGCAGTGTTCTCTTCGTATTTACAGCTTCATTTTCGGACCTCGTACAAAAAAAAAGGTAATTATAAGTGACAATTATTTAATATCAAAGAGTGAAAGAAACTTCTTATCTTGTGTGCTAATAATATTAGTTTATTCACTTGCTGAGGTCATCTAACTTTAGAACTTTCTGTAAGGTCAATTGAGGCCTATATACATAATATGATATGCTTCCGGTTCACGTCAGCATTGTGGTCATCAATTAATTATTTCGAGGGTTACAAACAGAAGGTTCGAGATATTTCAATTCCACGTGACACATTCAAAGTATCAAATTTTAAACTAAAGATGAGAATATAACATTCTTTTCGTTCTCTCGAGAAACCGGGAAACAGCTGACATCGATTGTTTTTCTTGGATGCATTCTCCTTCTCTGTTTACATACCACCAGAGTTCCTATTAAAATGTCAGCTGGGGGTTTGTAATTTCCAGGGAATTGTCGGTCACGCATAGTCCACAACAGCTGTGACTCTTTTTACCGTGATTTTTTCGTATATAAGAGGAAAAAGTATAAATTCTCAGCATTGAGGAGAGAAAAACAGAGAAAAGGAAAATCGGTCAATAACATCGGTCATTGATTCGTTTCCAATATTAGAAATCTCGTTTTTCTATGCTCAGCCACGTTTCAAATTCAATTTATAGCGAATGAATATAATCCCAGCCGGAAAGGTACCTAACAC
The DNA here is from genome assembly GCA_018902275.1 of Aleiodes sp. PSUC_FEM 10030003. NCBI lineage: Eukaryota > Metazoa > Arthropoda > Insecta > Hymenoptera > Braconidae > Aleiodes > Aleiodes sp. PSUC_FEM 10030003. The sequence continues at coordinate 7,202 of JABSMS010024809.1, forward strand.
AGTGGAAAAGCTGACAAACTCGGTTGCATTTAGGTTTCTACAGTCGATTAGGACACATAACTGTATGAGGTGACAGGTTCCTCTACCCAGCATAAACATAATGAATGTCTGCGCGTGTAGAGCTCGTAGTATAGAGCAGTAAACAATGATACAGAGAGGGTCATCCATTGTGTGACAGGGTAGAGGATGCTGAGATAATCAAGTGAACAGTAGAGTCACACTAAACAATTTATGTGGGCGAATCGTGTTGCATCTATTAATATAATACTTTGTCCATGAGGCAGAACGATTGACCTCAAGTAGATACATAATTTTCAACTCTAAGGCAGGCAGTTTCTTCGAAATATCTGAGAGCTTCTGGGAAGATGAGAATTACAAAAGTTTAGTCCAAACGTGGGAGTGAATGAGGAAGAGGCGAGAGAATAAAAAAACAGAATTGGAGAAGATAGTGTAAAAAATTCAATGGGTCTTGCATATGGTGCCTAGATGATCGTAAAATTGTCTCGTGATATAGTTTGTGAGTGACGTGTGGGTCATGGACACGGTTACTTGCATTATCAAGAGTCTCCACCAGGATTGGTAGAATGAATTAATTAATTGAGTCATTCTTAATTGCACCTACTTCATTCGTCTCGAATTCATTCTTGCGAAGAACACGTCTTAATTGAGATATCAAGAAGAACGCAAACCCTCTCGAATGTTTTTTTTCTTCTTTAAATTGTTACATGGCGTAGGAAGGAATGAAGAACTGTAAGATGGAAAAAATCCTTCTGGAAATTCTTGAATCTTTCATAATATTCACATTGCTATTAATTTACAATGCTAGACAAGATTTTCGCCTTCATACCTAGAAGGTCTGTTAATCTTAGTCTAATAAAATATTTCTACTACTTCCTTACTCCTTACGGTCGGCCGTGGCCCACTGAGATCACAAAGTGCTCTCCTCGCTTTAGCCACCTCAGTACGTGTTTCATAACGCATACATTTTCAGGCTATTCTATACGTAATGTATAAACTAAACACGTTATGTTTGATCGTGCAGGACCAATGCTATCAATGTGTCTATATATTCAATGTGAATACCAATTTTCGTAACCCCAAAGCCCCGAGGACGTGGCAAGAATCGACGTTCAAATTTAATTTTACACTACAAATTTTCAATTCATGAGAAAACATTTAATATTGAAAAGGAATTAATATTCATGAGGGATGTTTGACAGGAATCTAATGAATGAAGCAAAATCTCGTCACTTGAGAAACTGTTCTTGGATATCCCGGGTAGCCGAATTACTCATCAATTATTGCATCTAACAGTTCTTATTTCAAATGAATTTCTCGGAAACTATGAAGCTCATATTAGGAATGTTTTTGACAGTTCGGAATTATTCAAAACTTTGGATTGAGTATAAATGAGTTAATGGTGATGTGTGATATCAGTGCACCCCTCAGGAATACGGCTCAGCACTTGTCTTAGTGCATCTAGGTGGATACAATCTGCATGTAGACAGACGAAAATTGTCAAGGCAGAAGACGATAGGATCACGCAGACGATGGCAGTGGGTGGAGATATAGATTCACAACGACGATGTTAAATCCCATACCGTACTCCAGAGACGAGAACTACGGATACAAGATATAATACATGTACACGAAGACGTACAGAGCTTTGCACCGGCCTGGGCGTTATACCCGTTTGCTTCAAAAGCCTCTTGGCTTTATTTGAATAGCACAACCGGAGTATCTTTCTTACTTGAACAGCTCTCGCAGACTATCGATCTCTGAGAAATCCCAAAGAGAAGTTATGGATAGAATTATTTATTTATTTCCTATTCTGAAAAATTCAGAGAGGAAATATGAGGAAAAATATCCTTGATTTGTGAACACTATACTGGAATCCTCAAATTTTTATTTATTCATTAGGAGATAATGTTTATGATGCCAGAATACAAGATCTCTGAATGAGGATTATTTAGAAGTGTAGAACAGAATGGATCCCTCGACGAAAATTCATTTCAAGGCCAAATAATGAATCTTCAGACTAAGAGGAAGCAAGTTCACTCCGTTATCTCTCGTGCTATACCTCGATTCCTCAAAATAATGATCATTTCGAAAAGCTCCATTCTACTTCAAATGGCCCAACCGCCCCCTACATTGGTTTCGCGCACGTTGGAGAATATTATAATAGGAATTTCTGAATTTCAAAACTCAAACATAAAGACGCCCACAAAATAAATTCTACTTCGACTTTTACGTGTTTACTACCATTTTACGATATAATTATCTTTTCAGTTGATGCTACCTGGTTTTTTATCTTCAACTTTATGAAAAGATTTACAATTTTACATAGTGAATTCAGTAAATAAAAGTGTATCGGAAACTAGAGCACCAGTGCTTCGAAACTTCTATTTATCAATAAAATAATAATATTTCATGCAGGTCAATATGCAATTTCTGGGGAGATGAATTTGCAATCTCCAATTCATGAGAGAATTGATTGGTGGCACTTAATCGCCATCCTCCAATACTGTTGAGATATATGACGTATAATTTGATGAAATATTTATTCATATACCAAAGATGGAATCCTGTAAATCGATGGAATAATTTACCGTTTGGGTAAACACATTTATGATGGAAAGAATTCAAAACATAAAGAGCTAGAAGGAGGGAGAGCGAAGTACGTCACGTGTGTATTATGTGGTGCGCGCGTAGACAGTAAAATCACAAATGTAATTATGTTACATCAATTTGAATTCCGGAACGCGACGCGTTAATAATGGTATTCGGTGGAGCGTACCGTTGAAACAAGTTTTCTGAATAAATAACATCCAACAGATGGAGAAACTGTAGTTATAAACAATTATTGCGAATCAAACAATGTTATTGGAAGAAATAATTATTTTTGAATGGATGAAACGATTTATTTTAAATTAATTGAGATCAAACTCGGTTATTATAGATGAAAGAATGTAATCGAACGTTTGAAAAATACAGAAAAAACTGATTTCTTTGAAGGTGACCACTTGAGAATGTTCGAATCACACGAGCCTAAGGAATATTAATACATAAAGAATGGAATAAGACTGATAAATGCGGTTAATTATAACTAAAAGTCTGAATGAATTATTTATAAACTGATTATTATCATTGTCAAGGAAGAATCGCATTCACTCCTCGTATTTTGTCCCTTGGGTATTAGTTGAGAAATGTTGACACTATCCGTAAAATCTCTGGAAACAATTTGTCGCGTGCTTGAAAAGTTAACTGATGAGGAACGATTAGAGTAAAGAAAATAAAGGAATTTAACTTTTCAAAGTTCATACTTTCTCGTGGGTAAATCGTCAAATATCTAACTTTAACACACACACACATAGAGCACACAATTATGTAAATAGATGAAATAGCGCGAGAAAACTGCAACTCGATCCAACTTTAGAGGCCACACAAGAATCTCAAGAATATGGTTAGAGATCGTTTTCTCCGTACAATCCATTCTCCCAAACGGCAAGACGTCCTCGATTCCGGAAACTTGTAAGGGCATTTTTTGCATTCCGTGAAAGAAAGATAGGAGCAAAAAAACAATATATATATGTTGATATATATATGAGAGGAAGTATTCTAAAGTTATTGGCTGAAAAGTAGAATGCAAGAGTTCATCAGGTGATTGATCAACAGAATTAAAGCAAACAGGTTCTGGTGTTAGGTAGATCGACCCAGTTTTTGGCACTAAAGGTCAGAATCGATTAAGTGAAGAAGGTCGATATGTATATAGATATATATTAACGGTCTTGGTTTTAGTGTTGCTGCAACCACCACCGTTTTACAATTCCAGTGGAAATATATCTCTGAGTACTTCGAAATCCAAGGGATACGAAATATCCCGTGGGTAAAACTCCCACCGACTTCTCTCGATTGCATTTACCTGACCCTGCTCCTGTTTCACAATTTTCAAGGTGAATGGTACGTGTGGTATTCTCTAGTGATTACCATTGGATGTCGTGTCAACGTGATTACAATCTTCCGGAAAGTACTTTACTCCTAGTTGAAACCGGTTTTTCCGATTCAGTTGAATAAACGGAGATCATTGAACGAGAGATATTCAAGAATAAATTACTAACGTGTACTGAATTAGTACTTATTACAGGTTGATGATCATCCTTACTGCGAAATAATTAGTTAAACAGTCTGAGGAAGAATAATGATAATGAGTAAAATAAGAGAGTAATCTCCTTTGCGTATATGTCGACCTTTTGAGTTAGTACCGACAGGATTGGTTGACAAATTGAGTATGTCCCTCTCTTCATAGATCGTTGGGTTCCCTGTCATTACGTAGTTTGCAAATTTAAACAATGTAACCCAATGATTTCCTACCGGTTGGTTATATAACCCTGAAGTTTATGGCTCATTGGTGACTCAGTGAATATCGAAAGGGGATGATGAGGTGTTCCCATCAAACTTCACCGAGTTTCTCGAAAGCGTTGGGTAAATGTTGATACGAAGTAAAAATGGAATTTACGGAAAAACTTTAAGATGTATAAATATAAACTTTACTATTCAGCCCTCATGTTTATATTCTTCCATTTCAGTTTTCACCACCTTACCCCGAGTATAAATCTGAGTGCAACAATAAAGTGAAGAACGCCCTCCTACGTTTTTTTTTCGATTACAGAACCCAATAGAGATGGTCTGAGGTGAATATAGAATTAAAGCTTTCTGGATAGCCTTGTGTTGCAGAGAGCAGTAAAAAGGCGTCGAAAAGTTTTTCGTGGCGATTCTGAGTGGTAGCTACTGTGGAGGATTTAGCCTGGGAGTAACAGAGATGTATATATATACAGAGGAGAAAGAGAGATAGAAGAGGAAAAACTAGAGGATTGAAAAAAGTGCCTGAATAATCCAAGCTTCGAGGATATTTAGGAGGAAACCGGGCTGGTTTTTGTAATATATACAAGAGATGTTGAGGAGCAATTTACGATGCTTCAGAGAGAAAGAGGATAACAGTTACTGCTGTAGACCAAATCGAGGATCAGGTTTTCCTTTATTTTTTATAGGCCAAACAAGAAAAAATAGAAAGATCAAAATGGAATTATCAAAAAGGAGAGAGAAGGAATGACGTAGAGCCGCAAGCTGAAAATAACCATAGACCCCAAGGCCAATCACTCGATTCATTCCAGGAACGAACAGACCCTGAATCGAATCCTGACTTCTATGGTAGTATACTACGGACATAAGCATTGCTCTGTACTCCATTTAGTATCTCAATCTGTTACCAATTCCAGCATAATCCAAAACACACAGAGTGGCATACGCTAAAAGCCCCCTTCTCTCCTACGTTCCATGGGGAATACCGCACGGTTGCCAGTTACAGAATGCGAAATTCGCCTCAGCAAAGCTGTAGGCGACTCGTCGATCGCATGCATACGGATGTGACGGTGTTACACAGAATATTGGCCCGCGGCAGGAAACATATTTAGGGCCTATTGTTATTGGTAGTGATTGCGAGTTGAATTGTCAAATAGCCTTATACCTAGTTGCATATATTCATTTTTACCGATAATTGTAATGAATTTGATTTTGATGAATTCAGCTATTGGGTGAATAAAATCAGTGGTCTATTCAATTTAGAGTTATATATATAGCTCGGATAACAATTTACGATACTACGGAAATTAAGGTAGTTGAGGTTTAAATTTGTCAGCCGATAAAAAATGTGCTCAATCTCGTGAACATTATTTCAAACTCTATGTTCTACATGGATTATGGACAGAAAGTGCTATTGTAGGATAAAGATAAAAATTTTTGCGAGAATGCGGAAAACGTTGTTTATCGCAATTTAACGTGAATTTTTGAAGTATGATTTCTTTGTGAGTTTTGTTACACTATTTTTCCATTTTAATGAATCTTTAAGTTATTCGAATATTTAGTGGTGAATGTACAACGCTCTCTCTCCCCTTTTGTGGTAGAACAATGAGATGAATATTGCTGTAGGCTCGAATTATCACGGAGCTACAGGAGAGGGAAATTACAGCATATAGGTACTGTCAGGCTTATCTATGTGGACAACTACTATTGAAGCTACATCATCGTCACAATAGCCTTCCGCTAAATCGGGTGATTATTCTGAGATCATTCCTAACAGCTGACCGAGAGGAGTCACTGTGAATATGACTATACATGTCTTTGCGCGACGATCCACGATTATTTCTCATTAAAACTTAATGCATCGTGATCATCATCACACTGTGTGCATCTTCGTAGTGAAATAACAGAGAGAAAAAAATCTCCCCATTATTGGAATTGATATGAATTAAATGAAATACGGTATTATGTATTAATTGACGTTTCATCACTACTAATTAGGTAATTATTGAGGAATCGCCGGCGCTTCTCGAGCGGAAGCTTCTCGTTGATATATACACCGAGTGTGTGAGTGAAAGATTGAGAGGAGAACAGAAATAAAAGCGACAAGAAGAATGACGTCGTTCCATTATTCTAAATAAAAAAAGCTGAGAATTTAAAAAAGATGCAGAAAGAAACATATAGCTGTCACGTGGGAAATGAAGTCAAGAAAAATTCTGCTTTCCTTTTCTCATACAAAGAAAAAAAATTCTTATGGTAAGAAAATGTATTGGTAACGACATTTTCCTACGCAATTTCTATATCTATATATATTGAAATTTTCTGAAGCGAAGTAAATTTTCTACATCTAAGTGAATTTTCTGACAACAAGAAATTTTTTTTCTCAGTGTAGTTTTTCTTCAGCGAGATGGTTTTTTTTTTGCTCGAGCTTTTTCTTTATGCCTTCGGAAGTGAGAAAAATACCGTGATGAAGTTTGCAGGAGTTTTTTAACCAATGTTAAGCACCTTGAGAATTGAAATTGCTATGTTATACGAAGTTTATCAATTAAGCATTTCAAAGCCTGAGCCTCGATGGAATTCTGATGAGTTTATCAAGAAGAAATCAATAACGGAAGCAATATAAAATCAGATATGATATGTACATGTGAATCTTGAGATAGTTACTAGGTTTCTACTCTCCGACTTCCGTCCTATTTTGTTATCGAAAAAAAATAATATGCATGAATATGTACAGGATGTAGGTTATTTGGCTTGACAACGGAATGGAATAGGTTTTCCAAATGGATAAATGCCTTGTGGCGATTTCACCTGCCTCTAACGCTGCGTTGCACGTTTCGGGTACCATTGAGATTTGGCACAGAGCCTTACTGACACGATGAGTGAATGAATATCTACTGAAATTGAACAGCAATAGATGGAAATAGAAGAAAAAAAAATCTAATATTATTTGCTATCAGATAAAATTCAACTGAAAGAGAATCATGATATATACATTTTTCGTATGCAAAAGAAAATTTCCATAAAATTTTTATTTATGAAAGATGAAACTTGTAAAAGAAAAAATTTGAAACGCATGATATTGCACATCGAAGGACCATTATCCAAAAATATAAACGTTCGAGTGGATTTTTATATCGAGCTGTAAATCTCAACGATCGAAGATGTAGAGCACGGTAAATGGTTTTGGGTTAGAAGGTAGGTGGGAGTTTATACATACAGTAGTCGCGATAGAGTGGCGCCTTTGAGTGTTTTCTATGCAGACCCTATGCTGTGATAAGTCAACCGATATGTGAATATTCTTCAAAGTTTTGTGTAATAAAGAATTTATAGGTATGTTTAACTTTTGGCGGAAGAGAAGGAAAGGAAAGCTTTGCCTGGGTGATTCGTGGTATTGCATAATTCACATTTAATTGCCCATAAACTGACCGCCCACGCGTATAGTTTGAGTTGCATCAAGAGAGCAGTCCATTCGCCCCAGTCCTAACTCCAGATTTATACCACCCTAAATAGACTTCCAATGTAGATGGATTTTTAATTTTTGAAAGCTACTTGACTTTATCCAGAAAAAAATCATTGTCTTCTGTATCTTCAATTCTATTCCTGTTATCATGAATAATTCATTCTTCTACTCCTATCTACGCCAATTAAGAACATTGCCTACAATTTAATTATCAAAATGCTTGCAAATTAATTCGAGCTCCAAGAAACATATTTCTCGGTAATTATTTTAATAATTCAGAGAAAATAGAAGATAAATTTTACCCAAGGATTTGATTTAAATGAGATTCTCTCTTGGTTAACAGAAGAGCAATAATACGAATGATGTTGTGGCTTCGAGAAAAAACAAACAAGCAGAAGAAGCAATATCGCGCTCCAAGGTTTGCACTTCACCGCAAGGAAGAGAAAACGGTCAAAACACTTATTTTTGCAAAAACAACGAATCGATGTTTTTATTCAATTCGGTTGTTTCTGCAGCACGGACAAAGTGCCACAATTTAACAAAATATTATGAATTGAATATGTATAAGAAAATAATATTGAAACTCACCGAAAACTGGAACAAGGATGTATGACCCAGTGACCTGCAGCTTTTTGCCTTATTCGTTCTTTCATAAGGGCTTTTTTGCTGCCGAATAACTTCATTGCCAACTTGTTGTCCGTTGGTTGGAAGAGCGCCTGGAGCTGATTTTTGAGGAAGCTCTGTTTGACTTCCTGGCCCGGTAATCCTGGGCCCAGCTCCTCTTTCGGTGTTCCATAGAGTGACACATCGTCCACTCCAAAGTGAACTTTACCACTGCCTTTGTAATTCATTTCGTTGCCTAATGCAAATAATTTGTTTACCATTAAGAACGTCTGTTTTTATATTTTACTGTTAGCAAGATAAGGTTTATCTTGCTTACAATGTTACTAGCTACGAAGAATTTTGAAGGTATTCTATTTTGCCTGACTACTGAATGCTTACTAAAGAATTTTTATTGAGAAACATTGTTATTTTCGAAAATATTTCGAGCTCAGAATATTATGGACCGTAAAACGTGTACGAACATTGTATTCCCTACAATCTACCTGCTGCTGGTTTGCACTTAGAACTACACACTTCCTCACCCTTTCTCTACTCGGACCATTAAATTTCAGCATTGCGCAATAAACTAAATGATCATGTGTTCAAGGAAAAAAAATGGAATGACACGGTTGAAAATTGAATTTCAATATTTTTTTTTCTTACTTGGAAAATTTAGGGAAAAGTGATGTGAAATGGATTTTTCAGTGGAGCGGCTTGAGATGGAATTTTTCCAATGATTTTTGAGATTCCTTTCAGGTATTCGGATGTTTTCGATATAAATTGAATCCCCTGACACTTTGTATTTTCGGAAATTCCCATTCTTCTGCGAATAGCTTCGTTTTTAATTTTCATTGCGCAAAAAATGAAAAATCAGCTCAGAGCTTAGGTCAGTTTTCATCGATCTTAGTATTTTTGAATGGAATTCGAATGATTTTAGATAAAGCTACAATCTATTTGATGAAAATCGCTTTTCTCCTCCATATTTTCCTCAAATAATCATGGAAAAATAATTCGAAACCGAAATCGTTGGGAAATGAGGCCATCTTTAATTAGAACCGGGATTATTCACACGAAACTGGAAATTCCCAAAATATAAAGAGGCTTACGTCTTTCCCACTTTTTGAAGAAATAGAAGACAAGCTTCATCAATCTCACAATATCTTTGAATGTACGTAATATTAAGAACACATAAAATCTTCGAGTCAGATCTAAACGAAAAATATCATAGCAATTCAAGGTTCTACTCTAACGCGTTCATCTTAATTCACAATCGAGATTTCCGCGTTTGCAGGAAAACGCTCCAATTACTCGATGTCAGTGTTATAATACAAACGTCGACGATGAGAATATATTTCTCATGCAGTAGCACATCACCGTGACCTCGAAAAATTAGGGTGACGTCTTCCAACTAACTCGTGTAAACGTAAAGTGAAGAAAAAAATAAAAACAAAAAGAAAATACTTCATCACGAGGAATTCATAAATAAACATGAGTGACAAAACAAAAAATCTTAATTCAAATAATTTTCTTCCATCAGAGGAAAAATAGAAGAAAAAAAATATACCACAGTATTTTGCATAAATATTAATTAACGTGCATGCAAATTAGTAAATGGTGAAAATTCTACCTGTATCGTTAAGGAAATCGGTGATAAGGAGTGTCTCGTCGTCTAACGCTGTGACGAGGCTGTCGGTACATGTATTGGTGTTCTCGATACTGATCTTAATACTGTCATCCTTATTCAATTTCGGATGATTATTCGAGGATACATTATTACCGGCATAATAATTGTTATTATTATTTATACTATTTTGATGACCAAGATGTTGATGGGGTGAACGGACGGACTCGGTGCTACTGGTGTGCAGGCCAACCCCCGTGGTCGTCCTGCCGTTCACCAAACGAAGACTTGGGGCTCGTCTACCGCCTCCGGATGCGGTACGCCCACCCCCTCCTCCTCCTCCCTCGCCTTCCCTAGAAATTTAAAAAAAACACCAAAAGTAACACCCACGCTTCTTCGCAAACAAGTCCACAAGATATTGTGATTTATCTCAATTAAAAGTTAAACACTTCAGCGAATATCATGCATTCTCATTCAGAAAACTTTTTTATTTAACTCTTCAAAAAGTAATGTTGTAAATTGAACTTAGAAATGAGCGAGGAAATTGAAAAATAAATGATTTTTCACATTGCTAATTTCTTAAGATTGGTAAAGATCCAAATTGTCTCTCGGTTTCTACGTGGAAGACTAGAAATTAGCCATTCTTCTGGTTACGAAGATTCACACCCCGATTGCTACATTCGCTGGGCACAGTAATTAAATTGTGACCTCATTACATCTCTATTTTTTGAACTATCAGTACTATAAGAAACTTATCCAAAATGTGTAAAGACTCAGCACTTTTTTTATGTCTTTCTTTTTCTACTTTCAACTAATTGTAACTGACACGTTTTCGACTTGATGGAGAAGGGAAGAGGGGGAGAAAATTGCGACGCTGCAGAATTACTCAGAAAAGCTATGGCATACGACCCGAAAAAGTCACCGGTGCATTCTGAAGCAAAGTTCAAGGTTAAGGAAACTCGTTACTGCATCACAATTCAATGTCTCATATTGTGTATGGTAAGCTTCATTCGATTGTAAACGAACAATTCTTTTCCAAATCTCATCATTGGTATTTCTGTTGAGTCTTCATGTAGTTAGAAAGAATGAAGGAGGGAAGAAGCCAAATTGAATGAAATTATTGTTGAAACGATTTTTAAGAGGCCATTGATCACTACAGAATGCAGTAGAACATCAAGAACCTTGGGAATAAGGGATAACTATGTATATAGATATGAAGGAACCAAGGCAATGGCTAGTGTCCCACGGGTATCCCATATACTTCTGCAGCAAATATATGGCCTTATGCATATGTATCTTTCCCTGTAACCCTGAACGCTTAGCATTACAGTCTATTTCTAGAAAATCTCTATCTTGAGACGATCCTCTCCCTTGGTATTTTCCGAATCAAGAACGAGAGAGAAAAAAATTGAGTTTCAACTCGTGAAAAATTCATTTGCGTTGAACACCTTGTTCAAAGTGTTAATATTTTATTTTTTATTTTCTCAACTAAATAAACATTACACTCCTTTAGAATAACTGATTATCATACACCATTGGAATGTTCTTGAAATTAATTCCATTACTCAGTTAACTATTAATTTTAGTTATGAGGAATTTTAGTTTCCTCATGAAATTTCATGATTTTATCCTGGTTTTTCATCGTTACTATAATTAACATCAAAGAGTCGTTTATGAGAATTCTCAATGATGCTCAATAACTTTAATTATAGAGTTACGAAAAATATTATGATTTTCGTTAATGATTAATGGCTTCGTAAATATTATGAATTGAACAATAATAATTATCAAATATTTATCAACTGAATCAATTTCAGAAAGGAATGCAAAAAGAAAAGAATTTCTGATAATTTATTGAACAGATTGTTATCTATTCGTTCGATTTAATTACCACAATATTCTTTTAGTCGTAAAATATAAATAAACGAGATGGAGAAAAAGAGAAACAGTGCAAATAAAAATATATGGTGCAATATTCTCAATCGGATCATTTGCCTGAAACGATTCGTTCTATTCTGCGATGGGCTACAGGTGCCTTGGTTTGCTGGGCTTAACCTCTATACGCTAGCTGGAATATCTTTTGAATTCTCCTGTCAAATGTTGGAACTCTTTTTTTTCCCTTCTATATTCTCGCAGTCTAAAAAAAAATCAAAGCTCTACTGAATCGTTCAACTGCCCGGAGGTATCAAGAGTCGTTTCACGTATCGTATGAATATGAATAAGGGAAAAAATCTACATTATTTTCCCTCCATTATATAGAATATACATTTTTTTAACCTTAGATTTTCAAACAGAATTCACATATTGGAAAATAAACGATCGCATGCAACACTCCCCTGTCAATAGCAACAGTCACTAAAGTTATCTGGTTCAAGCGTTATATTCATGAATAATAACGCATGGATGAATGTTCGAAGAGGTCATTTATGCAATAATGTGTTTGTAAGAGGGTAACATAACAACGAAAATTGGTGCGAGGAATATTCAAAAGAATTAATAAAATTTTGATACTTTAGTTTGCCTCAAGAAAACAATTTCTTCGCGAATTATGACAGAGACCTTGAACCGTGTGGGTTCTTCCCTTGTAAAACTGTTATTCTACGCGTTGCTGTCAATTCTCCGAACTGTCGAGATTAGGCCCGTGACCTCGAGTCATCCGATACCCAAGTAGAAAATTAATCGAACGGAAAAAAATCCCAACTTTTTTCCTCACTACAATTAACCATTCACTTTATTATGATTCATCAACGAATGTTTTGACTTTGACTACACAATAGAAAACACAACAATGTAACTCTATGGGTTTCAATTCTTCATGTACTCTGTGAGGTGAATAAATTTCTTTCGATGCGATGGTAAAGAACTTTTCTTATGCAAAAATATGAAAAAAAATAAAGCAGAGGTCTCGAGGTTGTATAAGAATTGTTCGGAAATTTGAACTACTATAATACTTGATTCGTTATTAAATCACTCGCAAATGACTCAATAATGAAGTCGATTGTTTTAGTATATATATATGACAAATAAGAATTGACGCAGTACATAACAAATAAATAAATCACAAAAGATAAACAGACTAATAGACAAGTGACTTGAGGCGACTGATTAATTAATTCACTGAATTCTACGCAAGTTTTAATAAAATGCTTTGATATTATTTCACAAATTGTCGGAATTTGTTGATACTTTGTTTGCATATTGAACGTTATATTATTGGAGACCGCAACGATGAATCACGGTCAACTCGATGGGGAGATTATGGCAATGATTGTATAAGCTACGAAAAAAAATAATAATAATAAAACGAGGAAGCGATGAATAATACTCATTTAATAAAACAATACCGCTGTTCATGTTTAAATGAAAACGAATCGTTTAAAAATTGCTACAGCACGGCAGTATTATCTTTCGTGTTTCACTGGGCTAAAATCAGTAATGCAATGGGATACACCAAGCATTGTGGCACGCACAGCTGCGAACACTAATTGAACACTGGATACTACACATTTATATGTATATATATATATCACACTTCTTTGCGAGGATGCCCGGCAAAAAACCACAAGTTTTTATTTGAGCATGCTCGTTCGACCACTGCTACTCAATGAAAATAGAGAAAATGAATGTGAAGAAGTGAGGAGAAATCGAAAGAAGGAAAGAATGTAGAAGAAGCAAAGAAAAAAAATATGTTGGAATTTTTGTTCGATTGTATCAAAGTTGTGTACCTCGATCGCCTCTACTGTCGATTGCACATCACGGAATGGTCCTATTTGTTTTGTTTCTTTTTTGATAGAGGAAGAGAATAATTTATCAAACACTACAGATTTCTTCCTCTATCCTTTTAGATATATTATTTGGTATCACTTTTAAATTCCTGAGTCAGTCGTTACTTTCTCCACTTGTCACAAATATAACGACACTATCATGATTAATTACTCTCCGATCCCTGATTAAATTTTTTTCATATTGATTCATTCACTCGTAGTAATTTTAACTATTAATGAGGTACTATCTGTAGGTAATTGTTGAGTAGAAAAATACGTGATAATATAAAGATTGAGTAGAATAGAATTTTATCGAAAATTTTTTAGGCAGATCTCTAAAAAAAACTAATTTCTACTTTGAAAAAAACAAAACAAGTACGTTTCTCTCCTCACTTTTGCCGGTATCACCACACAAACACACGTGCAGCCTCAACTGAATGCACTGACTAAGAGTATGAGCGAAGAGTTTCTCTCTGGTTAGCAAGAGGCTAAACTCGGGCACCGTGTCTCACAGCCTGGCCCCGCAGGACAGAACCGTAGCACCGACGGAGGAGGGATCCCCTCGCGCAACCAAACCAATATGTGAATTTCTAACCGGGCATCAAAGTGGAGGGGAGCAGTAGGAACCGAAAGAGAGAATGAGACGCGCAGTCTTCCCCTGACTGGTTCTAACCCCTTTTGCAACCTGCCGCATCAGACGCCGGGATGCGGTGACGGCGCACTCCGAGCACTCTAAACTTTTTAAAACTGACAATTATTGAGTGAAATATTTTTCTAGAGGAAACGATAAACAGAGTAAAAAATGAACAATAAATAAAAAAATTCAATTGTAATAAATCAATGGCAAATGGAAAGCGAAAAGAGAAAAAAATTATGTAAAATCTCAGTGGATAGGACAAAGCACCTCTTCATCCTTTTCAATCGTGGTGAACGAAAAAGGGGCTGGTAGAACAAGAATGTTCCTATTGAAGATATTGAATAAAGCCCGCATTTCCCGAAATTAGTTTTACGATCAAGTGAGCAACCGGAATGTTTTTTAAATTTTTTATTCTATTTACAAAATTCTACATTCATTCAGAATACGGGTTTGGTATTAATTTTTTGTGCGTTTTATTAACGTGTGAACGATTCGGAGGAAAATGATTGAAGGTGAAAAAAATGAAATTGAATTTTTGATTAATCATTTAGCAGTTGGAACAACATCAATGCATTACAAATAATAAATTGATGAAAACAGAAGTGAGAGAGATGGAGGGAGACTGGGAGAGAGAGAAAGATTTTAGCAGTGAGCAGCTTGGACAGAGTTACTGTTGGTAATGAACGTTTTCGTTGGATAATTTAAACGTTGCGGAAGTCATTGTTCAAAGCAAAATGTAAATTTAGAGCCCCTTCTCCCCTCGATATCTACAGTGTCTATATGATTTTGTCTGTTTTATGTGTTCTATGTGTATACGGCGTTATCTTTAACGTTTTATGTCTCTTGAATTGTTGAATTACTTTCGTAATAGTGTCCTAACTGACAGTCTCCGAAAAAGTATTCAGGTGCAATTTCAAAACTGTACATTACAATGTACAGAGACATTTGTTAAAGTCAGAGATTCAAATGTCGGACAACCCTAATAATTGATGTTTGTCTGACTGTTGAGAATTTGAGAAGAAGTAGCTTTACCTACTTATGTGCCAAAAAAGGCAGGTAAGGAAATTTCTTCCTCAAGCTAACTACCATCTGCGTTTCGTCGACGATAACTTTCACCCCACGTTGTCGCGTTCTTTCTGTAGATGGCAGCTCACTCTAGAGCTCTACTTTACCTACATAAATTTTCTTCTCAAATGTTTTGAATTCAAATTATTCATAATTGCGTGAAAAAAAAGTTTTCTCTTCAAATTATGCCATAAAGAATAATACCTTGAATAATAACTCTTGAAAAAAAAGGTGAAAAAAATATCGTAAGCTAACAAGCGGAGAGATAATCGCCGGCATTGATCCATGTCGATTAGTATCAAGCAAAAAAGTTTGTGAAGCGAGGGAAAGAGGAAGAATTAAAAAATTCTGCCAAGTACATGGCAAAAGTTTATTGACGTATGAGTGTTATAGATAGATATGCATGGTAAAGAGGTGAAAAAATAGGTTCCCAAGCCGTGGTGAAAATAAAAAAAAAATGAAAAATAGAATTGAGTATATCTGACATAATCGTTGAACGTCCATATGCCTATAAAATCTGGTAATCTAGTATGCTATCGATTGGACGGATGTCTGTTCTAAATCTGTATATTCGACTCGTACATTCGCATGGATATGGGTACGTAGCATGTGGCCCGTACTTTATGTAGGTCACTAGACTACATAACCGCATTCATTGTATCTTTTTTTGCCTATTCTCATTTTCAATTATCAAAATTCTCAACCTTCACTTCATTCATCACATTGTATTTTCAGCAATCTTCAGCTCACTATCATAAATAAACGAATAAAATTTTGGGGAAAACGATAGTTTTTCTACGGAACTCTATTCTCCAATTATTCTACAGAACATGATTTGATTATCCATTGCAATAATATCGATTCCCAATGCGCATTAATTTTGACCTCACTGTGTATGACCTTCCCCACTAGATTCAAATAGCGATCGGCCCAGCATTACAGTTACTCCGAGAAAAAAAATTGAGAAAGAATAAATTCCGAAGAATTAATTTTTATTTGTCACGATAAACGCGATACTACAGAGTTTACGTGACAAAGAATATTTATTCTCCTCCCAAGGGTAAGGTCATTGAGAGAACGAGAGAGAGAGAATGGGTGACGGCAGTTGACGATGCGATTTAAACCTCTGAATGTCCAGGCACTACCGACAACATTCCCCGCAGTTCTTTTTGTTCCATTAATATATTTTCTTTTTAATTTCAAACTCTCGTTAACATTTCCCTTCTTGCAATGAATTCAGCTGGGATTTTATAGCACTGGACACGCGACCGCCTCCTAATCTCGGTAAATTAATCGCTAGCATATTGTTATCCATTTATTTTAACGGAAAACATACGTATCAACAGCTTTTACTAATCTCGCCCGTTCATAGATTGGGAAATTCGAAGCATTAGTCGTTTTCACGCTAATTGATCCCCTCGGTAATTTTCATTAATGAATTTATTGAACACAATGTTTGAAAAGGGCTCAAACGACAGTGCATAATTAATGTGAAATTAATCAAGTGATAAATCCATGCATAAACATTAGAATAGGGTTTTCTGCTTGATAGTAACGGAAAGAGGGGGGAGGAATGAAAAGTGGTTTAAGCTCTTTGGCAGTGCCATTCTTGAGACTAAAGTGGAGTATGAGATCTTTGGGTAGGTTAGCCTATATCGATCGACATTGTGAAGCGCGGGAAAACCACAAAGCTAGTGCGAGCGTACTGGGGTCAGGATAAAAGAATCGATTGCCCAACGGATTCAAGCCGCAACCGTTTTAATCCCATTGCTTTATTTCATAATTTTTTTTTCGTCCTTCATTTTCATTTTTTTAATTTATAAATCCGAGTGAAACACAAATGAACGTATTTTTCAGAGAATTACGGCAATTGCGGAATTGAGAAACAGTTCATCGTTTTGTTTCTTCAATTTATTTTTCTCATCTTGTTTTTTTTGCTATTTTACTATCATTTTTATTTTCTTCCTCACGAACTAATGGCAACCGGCGGAATATGGAATGTCGATGAGAGCAAAAAAAGAATTATCTGCCTCAGTAACTATCGTGAGAATGTATTTTTCAGTTGAAAATAGAAGTTACTTCCTCGTGTATTTGTGAATGTACGTGCAGAGATTGTGTGGGTTTTGAAAATAGCGTAGGATTGAGAACAGAAGGTGGTAGGGGGTTGGACCAAACACGGAAGTTTGGGGGGTACACGAAGGAAGGGGAAGCAAAGTGGCCACAGGTATGGGTTAAAGCTGGCGGCAGTCAGGATCAATACCAGGGTAAAAGCGTGGCACGGTCGCGAACCCTCGACCGACAAAACCACTGGACAGAGAAAAGACCCGTTGCATATCTGCACTTTCTGTCTTGTGACTTTGAAATAGATGGGAATAAAAAATAAAAAAAAGTAAAGTTTCGTACCACCTTCCTATTGAAAATTTAATTGAATTAAACGAGAACGATTGGAGTATTTTTACAGTCGTTTTATTGAATGAACTGTAAAATATTTCATTATTATGGAACAATCAATCTTTTTCGTGCTCTTTTTTTCCTGTGGAGTGTTACTTTCCAAATGATTTAAACATCTATCTACTTTTTTATCCTCTGGCGAAAGAGGAAACAGCGTGTCAACGTCATCGCGAGTTACAGCTGAATTATAGACTAGTTGAAGTATTGTATTTTAAACTACTTCAAAAACAATAAATTTTAAATGATCAATTTGCTCTAGATATATCAGGAGGCTGTTTTCTCAGATTGTAAACAATAATTGATGGGATCAAAGCTTCAAACCGAAAACTTTCACAAATCGAATAAACCCCTGCAACATTTCTCACATTTCTAAATCATGAAAGTTCCGAGAAATCGTAAAAATTATTCGAGGAAAAATAAAAATAGGCAATAACTTTTACTTTCTATAAATTTCAATAGTTCCACTCTTTTATTTTCTTTCTTTACCATTGACTTTGTAGTTACTGACTGACTAACGCTTCATAATGCTCAAGTGTAGGTATCTTTCGAGTCTGAGTTTACCATTCCATTATCTTACCTCAAGTATGAAGGTACTTTGATTAGAGTTTGCTACTGAATAACGTTTACTATATATACAATTGATCGGACAGCATGATTATTCTATTTCTGACAATTGCCTTGGCGTTTTGCCTCAGAAAACTCATTGAAAAACGAAAATTACTTGAATTCATTCTCGTGAAAAGGTTATATATATGAACACACACAAAGCTGCTGATATAATAAAGGATGCATGAATGGGGTACTCTATATATCTATAATATGAATCAACATCTTGATACAATTCCAGTGACTATGAACCGTGGAAAATTTGTATAGGAGAAGTGACAGCCACAGCGATAAGCAATGAATGAACGAAACTCAAAAGAACATACGTTCATTGCATTAATGCAAACTTCAACATTTATTGGGTTATCAAAAAATTTTTTGGTGAGGATTCTTTTTTTTCTTTTGCTAAACGAAAAACATTAAAGGCACATGTAATAATACATCATTTATTCGAAAAATATTCAGTGACAATCACAATGAAAAAATTGTTCTCTCTCATTAAGACACAGCGTGACACTCAAAGCACAAAAATTGCATATTATTGGTTAAAAAATCTGCAAAAAATTATACTCAATTTTTTTTGTTTTGCAACGTGGGTAAGCGAGGCGTGAGCATTGTTCTTGCAACAAAACGTCCAATCAACATGTAATAATTATTGTGTAATTTTGATTGCTTCTTTTTTCGAATATATTACATCCATTTTGCTTCATCTGCTTTGCTTTGAAAAATTTGCATTAATTAATGAGTTAGTTGCGTACATGAGGGGGTTGTTCTCCTGATTGTTCGGGGGCTGAGAATTTGCTGATCTTCTTGGTCGCCATATGGCAAACCTTGCGAATCCGTACTTGGTCATCTTCTTCCTTTCAATGATTTAATTCTGCGTTGTGCCAATTTATCCACATCATCGAATATTAATTTTGAATTTTCACTCACGATTCTCGGAACTCTCATGAATTACTCGAGGCATTAACCATTGAGTACATGGTCAATTATTTTGCGAGTTTTCTTGATGCATTTTCGTAGAATAGTTCTGAAGGACATCTCGGTTATTTTATTTATTTATATTTTTTTCTATGTTTCTCTTGTTCCAAACTGTGTTCAGTCGATTGTCTCACAGTATTGAGCAAAATATTAATAACTCCAAATAATCTTCGTTGTGGTACACTTGTTCCTTTTGTTTAGAATTTTAATTTTTAGTAGTTGCAAATGCCAGTAAGCTGCAAGCTTTAATAATCCATCAATAACAAAGTGCGTAGCAAAAATAGTGTGTCTTCTACTTTGTTTATTATTTTATTAAAATTTTTCTATTAACTCAGTTTTTTCATCAGGCTTTTTCCACAGCTTTTCGGCTCTTTCTTTCATTGTATTTATGAAAACACTAATAGCTCTCTAATCTTAAGCTTAAAACAAACCACAGCCAGAATTTTCTCAAAGCAGTAAATTTCAAATATTCATTAAATTTTTTAATCAAGTTTGCTTTTCTGTGAGAATTTTTCCGTGTTACGTCAATTTTGAAACGTCCCTCTCTCTCGGCACACGAATAAACTTTAATATGTGTTACTCGGTTTTGCTTGCAATATATAAGTTGCGCCAGGAAAACGGGCGTCTCGGTCGCCAAGGCACTGAGCTTGCGCAGTTTCAATTAAATATATCTATATATATA
>JABSMS010024831.1:0-10592 GCA_018902275.1 Aleiodes sp. PSUC_FEM 10030003
ATAATAATATATATAATATATATTCGCAGCATGTATTTGTTCATTCATGTTTTATCATCAATTTCTTTCTCTCTCTTTCAAAACTTCAATTACTCTCAATATACACGCACTTTCGTCATTCGCGTAACTCATTGTTATTTTTTTTGCTTTTTCTCAATTTTTTTTTCATTTTTTTTGTTTCAATTGTTATTTTTTATTTTCAGTTTTTTCCCTATTCGTAGATTTTTTTTTCAATTATTTTAATTTTATTCATTACTAATTAAACTCACGCACTCGGGGATAAAAGCGAGGCTCACCGCTTTCACGAAAAAAAAAACACGCACACTCATTAATGTTCACCTCATTCACTCGTGCTCAATTGCATTTTCACTTGAATTCATTAAATTTTTTTTTCTGCTTTTTTTTACTCATTTTCATCCTTATTATTTTTATTTTAATTAATATTTTATTCCATTAGATATTCTGTGTTTATCTTATGTTTTGTTTTTTTCTCATCTTCATCTTGTGTTGAAAAATATTAATAATAATAATAGTTATTGATTAATTAATAGTAAAACGCGATTCGGCGTTGATCAGTAGAATTCAAAACCATGATTACTTCCGAATCTCTTTTCTACTCATTCAGTTTTTCATGAAACTAAATCAAAGAAAATTTTATACTTAAACTAGTACCGTTTTTTTCGAATAAATTGAATTTAAAAAATCGTGAAAAAATTTGACTTGCAATGAACAAAGAAAAAGATCAGTCACCCTGACGACTATCAGCCACTACTAGACTTCTCGCATTGTCCAGGCCAATCAAAATAAATTAATTAGCAAAATGATAAAACAAGACGATTAAATTTATAATGTATTCTCGATTATTTCGAGAATAACTCCGTAAATAATGGAGATACGAAAAAATTCATCGAAACCTTTTCTTTAGCTCTCTTTCCGCTCTACAAAAAAGCTCTCTACACTTTTTTCCGTATCTCCTTTCAATTCCAAGTTATTGTCGAAAATTCAAAATTAGACTCATCTTATTTCACTCTGCTATTTAATTCTCCTTTCATTTTGCTTAAAAAAAATGTGAAAAAAATCGTTTTTCTCTGCCTCAACAGATTAATGTTTTCTTTTGTTTTTTCCTGCCCTTCAAAACAATCATTGGTTCTTAAAAATTCTTCATTAAGCATAATACACAAAATTCACACACACATAATCAGTATATCACTTGCCGCATTAAACTTTGATGACGCGTTGCGCACTTCCCATTTCATATTATTTTTTTTAAATTGAACTCATGAAAATTGTGAATTCACACCATTCCATTAATTTATTCATTAATTATCTTTTCTTGTTTCTCCATTTAATATTAATTTTAACCATTAATTTGTAATATTAAAATGTTTTTCTTTTTACTTAGTTTTGTTTTGTCTCTTAGCTGCAAACACCGAGGACTTTTAATTTGCTTCCTCAATTATTACGAATGAAATCCTTATCAATTACTTCCTTCATTATTCATATGAACTGATTAATCAAATAGTTAATTTTTCCATTCTTTTTTCATTCTTAAATAGATAAACAACAAAGTGAAGACATTTCTCGATGAGGGATTCTCATTTTCCCTCATCACTCGGTTTAACGAAAAAAAAATTATGATAATTGGATTAATTAATAATAGAGAGAAAATAAAAGTAGAAGAGAGACAGATACTTTTGTTTATGTATAAAAAAAAACAACAAATTAAACTAAGTACCGAAAAAAATTTAATCAGTTTTATTTCAATCGGTTTTCACTTCCCTCTTCTTCTTCCTTTTATATTATTTAAATGTTGCAATTTTAATATGAAAATTTTTATGAAAAATCATTTCTCTTCCTCAACCTCTCTGTCCGTTTCTCCATCCATTCCAGTTAACACACGTGGTTAAATAATTAATTGCCTCTTTCACATTCTCTCTCTCTCCTTCTTTACAGTTTTTCCGAATCTTTTTTGGTTCTCGTCAATTTTTATTATAATTAATGTTCCTGGATTTTTCTTTATTTCATTCAACTATTGGGACGTTTGTTTTTCTGCATCGAGAGTCTCTAGTCGCTCGCACTTGTGTTGTGACACCTGTTTCTCGAACGGTGTTGTTGAATTTTTGTTAGATTTTTTGCGTTCGTTTTTTGGGTTAAAACGTATCAATTGTTTTTATTGGCATTAACTGATACCACTGCGATTGCATTCGGGTTTTGGTGGCTATCACACGGAGTTAGAGTGTTTTAAGGCGCTCCTGTAACAGATTCCAAGACACGTCCAGATCACAATTAGGGTAATTGCAGTGAATTATTTTTTTTAATGAAAAAAAAAGTATGAAACTATCATTTAAATATTTTTTATCAAAATTTTCATCAATGACTCTGCTTTTTTCTGGGCACAAGGTCAACATTGATTTCAGAATTTAATTCATCGAGATGATTTTCTTTTCATTATTATTATTATTATTATTTTAATAAATTCGAGTACCTGAAATTTTAAGCAGAATCTTTTAATTTCAATTTTTCTTCGATAATAATAATTAATTAAGGATTAATTGATTTTTTATAGTGGAACATTTACGTTTTGAGCTCAAACACTAAATTATCAAACCCAAAAAAAATATTAGAAGCATTAATAAAAGCTTAAATGACTATAAAAATCAATTGAAATTGTTAATTTTTAATTTGTTTTTCAGTTAAACAAAAATTATTAATACTGTAATGAATTGAGGATTTTTTTTTCGTGGATATCTTGAGAACCTGAAGACGCAGATAATTGAGAATATATTTCACGTGAAACCCAGGGTAATTTCCGATAAAAAAAACTCTGCAAAACTTCTAGTTGGTCCAATACCTGAAAAGATACAAAAGATTTTTTTTTTTTAATAAAAAATTATTTTTCATTGTATCTTATCAATTACTGAAGCAATTTGATGATACAGAGGATGTTTTCCAACTGAAATTTCCCGAGCTTTTCAATGAAATTATTTTCAATTTTCCACCTCTTCATGCTCTCAAGATATTCAGGAATAATCATTCATAAAATCGATTGAAGTGATTAACGGAGAATTTTTCCTGTTTCATCAAATATCTCGGTAAATAATAGAGATACGAAAATTTCTGTAGAGAGCTTTTTTGTAGAGGAAAGTGAGAACTCCAAAAAAGGTATTGACAAAAATTTTCGTATCTTGCTTAGTTTCCGAGATATTTGAAAAAAAACGCAGAGAATGAGCAAACAATTTTTTTTTTTGTATTCTTTGACAATTATCTTCGAAACGATTGGGTTTAGAGGAAAATATCATGAGAGCTTTTTTGTAGAGAATTTCAAGGGCTACAAAAAAGCTCTCTTGACAAATCCGCGGAAACCCGATCGTTCTCGAGATATTTATTAAAATAACTTTTACTGACTGATTTTCCTCGTTCAACACTTCACAATTTCATCACAGAATTAAATAAAAAAACTTGGATTATTAATTCATGCTCAAAGATTTCATGCTAATAAAAAACTAAATTATGAATCGAATCCCAAAATAATTGAATCGACAGTGCCCCAAACAAGCAAACGCATTAAAATCACATTACTTTCAGAAGAATAGACACAGAAGGAGGAATTTCTTTTAGTTAAAATTTTATCATTTGATATTATTTGATCTAATTAATCTCTCACGTTTGATAATTTCATTTTGAAAAATCATTAAAATATTGTTAACTAATAAAAAAAAGTTTAATGTTAACTCTGACTCGCCTGGTACGGACGGAGGGTCTGTGCAAGGACGGAAATCTGGACGAGGACGCAGGAACACCCTGGAGTCACTAATCCACTTGAGAGAATTATTTATTTAAATTGTAATTTATCTTTAATAAATCTTTTGTTCTTTTTTTTCCTTTATTACTATCGTTAATTAATTTTTAATAAAAAATAAATTAATAGAACTTGCTTTTGCTCGATTGATTCACTTGTGAGACACAGGTTTTTGAGACTACGAAGAGAGAAATTTTGGTAGTGGCTGTGGTTGTTTCATTCTTGGTGAGCTATTGTCCAGATAAAATCTCTCATTTTTTTTCAAAATTTTTTTTTACTTTGTTCTCCGAATTAATTTGAATTTTCTTCTCATTGAAATAATAAAAGAGGGGGTGGGGGATGGGGATAACTTGAGATTAGCCTCGCTTGGAAGATTCATTAACGACTTGTCGCGATAATTTTCTGATGCCAACATCTCCGGCTGTTAGTGATATATAATTTAATATTTTTTTAAAATTAATTTCATTTATTTTTACTTCTTCTACTTCTCGTAACTAACTTTTTTTCAAGATTTTCTCTTTTTTTTCTTTAAATTTTTCTCTTTTTTGTTGCATTTATGAATTCATTGTATAAATTATATTGTATCATTCTTTACAGATTAAATCTGCTTTGAAACTTTGTTGAGAGATGGAATTTTCGTTAATTCGTGTTTCTTCAGGTTTTTGAGAGTATCGAGGGAATTAGGGACAGAGTTTCATCGAGAAACTGAGGAAATTCAGTAGAACCAATGGCTTTAAATAATTAATAAAAATTTAGAGGCGAAGAGGCAAAACGAGTCACTTCGATTTTTCGAAAACCAGTTTTTTTCTGGAATATCTCGGAAAATAATGGACATACGGAATTTTTTGTGACAACCATTTTTGTAGGTCGCATTCCGCTCTACAAAAAACGAATGAATGAAAATTTTAGTATCTCCCTTCAATTCCGAGATATTCTAAAAAAAAACTCGGAACCTTCACTGCTTCGGAAAGAGTTTGATTTCTCCGGGAATTTTCGTGGAATTTCAATGACCCAATTCATTTTTATAGTTCACTGGAGTGAAAGCACGTGCCCAAATTTTCTACGAATGCCGCGCAATCTCTTTCCATTTTTTTCAAGAAAGTTGCATCACAAAAAAACGAAGTTTTTGGATTTTCAAACACGAAAAAGTGAAATTTCAATTTTTCGAAATGTTGGAAATTCCGTTGGGAAGCCATTGGAGTTTGACTCGGAAAATGCTATGATTTCGTTGCCCTAGAGTAAAAATGGCGTAAGTGCCATTTTTCAAAAATCTACAAAAATTAAATCTCCGTTCACTTTTTCATAACAATACTAACTTAAGCCCGTTTATTACCCAGCAAGAAAATATGGCACATACGCGCTTTTGATTCTAGGGCGACGATGAAATCGATTTTTAACAAATAATAACCGATATAATGAACAAAATGAGAATTAAAAAAAAACATTATTTGAATAACCCGAGAAGTAAGTTTTCGCCTCAAATTCCAAAATTTCATGAACTTCATCGCCTCAAAAAATCGCAACTCTCAAAACGATGGACGAAAATCCATGATCAATCAAATCGCAAATAAAAAATCAACAATAAATTCAAAAAATGGAATGAGATCAAACACAGGCATTATAACAGGAGGAATCCATCTCTCGATACTCAGAAAAACGCGAAAATGCTTAAAAAAATTAACGAGAATCATCTTATCACTTTGCTTCATTACAAAAATGTAAATCTGATCTAGATGGACTTAGAACAGAATAATCTCCACAATTTCTCACTCAATTTGGTTTAAGACGTTTGCAAGGGGGCTGGACCACAGGATCATAAAATTGGAGTAAAAAAAACATAGAAATCATAAAGGCATTCCCCAGGAGAACGAGCGACAAACACAAAGACTTTTCAGACAAGATAAATGAAAATGAAAAAGAAAAAAAAATCAAGAAGTTTCGTGGTCCAAGAAAGCCCGAAACGTTCTCGCACTTGCAACTTTTTTCCCCCAACACAAAATAACTTGCCCTCTTTTTTTGCAAAAAAATGATAAAGAAGTAGTCGAAATTGAGAAAGAGAAAACAAAATAAAATACAAAAAAAAGGAAAAGGAAATGAAAAGAAAAAAAATTGTAAGAGTAGAAAGTAACGAGAGCAAAGAAATTTAGATTAAATCTATCGGTTCCCTAGCCCTGACTGCCGGGTTGGCGGATGCATTCTGTTCCTGCTGACCTTGTCCTTGACCTGTCTGCAACGGAGCACCAGTTAAACCTGTAGCAGCTGGTCCTGCTAGAGCAATACCAGCTTTCTGTTTAAGCATCGTCCAATCGAATGTGTAATCGTACTGGTGATTTAATGTACGGAATAATATACGGAAGAGCTGACGGAGGTACATGTAATCTGGAGACTCATCGAAGCGAAGGCCCTTTGTGTAATTTATGTACATGGCGAATTCTGCTGGGAATCCCTGGAAATTCAGAAGACAGTTTTTTTAGAATGGTGGCAGAGAAATTTTGGTGGGGAAAATTTTTATTGAAGAGGAGAGAGATAAAAAAGGTATTCACAATGAGTTCTGGGGAGGCTGGGGTAAAATGGGTACTTGGGACAAAATGGATTATTAATAATTTGAAAGAATGAGATTTTTAGAATTTTTCTGTATTTTTTTGTATTTGAAAGTTTTGAAAGCGATGGAAATTTTTTTTTAAAGATTTTGGAAAAAATTGAAGGAACTTTTTGGAGCATTCGAAAAATAACATTGAACAGATTTTTTGAAAGGAAAATTTTCCAAAAGATTTTTTAAAGATTATTTATTTTTAGGGATTTTTTTCAGGGGATTTATTTTCACAGTTTTTTCCAGAGGATCAATACCAGTTACTCTTTCAGGAAACAGAGAGCACTACAAAAAAGTAATTCTCAAAAATTTCTCCATCTCTGAAAGATTCCGAGTTATTAAAATCAATTCCTCAAAGAGCGTAAAAAAATAATGAAATTACCTTGCACAATACTTCAACTGGCGTTGACATTTTCTTTTCACTGATTTTTTCATACTTTTGTTTCTTAGTGGCTGCTTTAAGGCCCTGCCACGGTAGTGATCCACGATTGAAGTACATTAGTACATAACCAAGTGATTCCATGTCATCCCGACGACTCTGTTCAATTCCAAGATGCGCATTTATTGATGCATACCTTGCTGTACCAGTGAGATTCTTATCCTCTCTATAAATTATGTGACACCTTGTACGACTGTCGCGATACTTCTTCGCGAGACCAAAGTCAATGATGAATAGCTGTGAATGAGAAAAAAAAACATTTACGGAAAAGATCAATGAAAAAGTAAATATTGTTAAGCTTGAAGATCAAAGTTCAGGGTTCTCCAATGCTAGTTTTTTTATTTGTTCAGTCGCTGTTATCAAAGTGTCACAAGAAGAGACTCTTTCCATGAATAAATTAATGCGCACGATTGATTCAATTGAAGGGGAAAGGGCACATTTTTTAATGAATAAATAAATGAGAAAGGTTAATTCAGTAGTGAAGAGTGAAGTTTCGTTTTTGGTTTTGTCTCGGAATTGGAAGAAAATGAGTGATCATTTTTTGGGGATAGCCAGGAAAATTTGAGGCGGAAAATGTAATGAAATCTTTGCCGGATCAATAATCCTCAAATTATTTGAAAAAAACAAAGATAATTATCGGTCCAGAATCGATTGTTCTATAGCATTTTCCAGCGCATATCTCCCTGACTTCTCAACGGAATTTCCAAAATCTTGGAAATCTGAAATCTTAATTTTTTCAAAATGCATTTGTCTCAAGAAAATGACAGCGTTCACGCAATCCATCTCGCTTCACTTCTTTTCTACTGAATTTCATTGAGCATTAACTCTTTGAGGCGGACAGAGAATCTTCCTCCTACTCACTTCATCTGACACTGCTGTCATCACCCCGGATACTTCAATTTGCGGCTCATCCTCCACACAAAGGGTTAAAATTAAAGCGAAGAGAATGAAAGAAAGGGCAAAAAAATATGATAACGAAACTAGCAGACATCTGACGATCTTCTGGATTTTTTTAAACAAATAAATTATGATAGAAGAAATATTAAAAAAATTTTCACTTATAGTTCCTTAAATTTCCTATATGTGCCCATTTTTTTTATATTTTTTTTAAATTTATTTGTTGAAGAAAAAAAATCCAAAATTTTTCCGATGTCTGCTATTTTCAGTATCATAAAAAAATATCTCAAAACTTCTTTTTCTCCAAACGAAATAAACGATAGAATTCAGTTTAATGAATAAACGGGGGCTCACCTTGTTGCAATGTCGTCCAATGCCCATCAAAAAATTATCTGGCTTGATATCTCTGTGGATGAAGTGTTTGCAGTGTACAAATTCAATTCTTCCAATCATTTGATCGGCCAACATTAGTACTGTTTTAATCGTAAATCTTCGGGAACAAAATGTGAATAAATCCTCGAGGGAGGGACCAAGCAAATCCATCACGAGTACATTCCAATCACGTTCCTGGCCATACCTAGGAAATAATATAATTAATGTAATTAATGTAATTGATGGAATTAATGTAATTGTTTTTTTTCGAAAATTCTTAAGCTCTCTAACCATCATTGAATGAAAAAATAATAATTATCAGATATGAAGGAAAAAAAAATATGTAAAATCATTTGCTCGAGTGCATTCAAACAATCAGAACACTTTATCCCCTTATCTAAAAACTTTAATCACACAATAATGCACAATAACAAAACAAACAGGAACGATGTTGATCTTTTTCCTTAAAAATATTCCATTTCAGATTTTTTTTTTCAAAATTTGAAAACAGGAGAAACAGGATAAATCTAGTTTCTTGCCACTTATTTTTGGGACTTAGCTTTGAGAAACTTCTTTTTTAGAGGACAGAGCTACAAAAAAATATCGCAAGTTTCTCGCTTAGTTTTTGAGGTATTTATCGAAAATCACTGGCAAAACAATTGATTCAACTTGTTTTGTCTCTTCACTACTGAATTATTAACAATTTTTCAATAATTTACTGAGAACAACGTTCAAGTGAAGAATTTCTATGTTCGAACTATGAAAAGCCGTGTCACTGAATTAAAGTTGAGAAAAATCTCGAAAATTTTCAATGATATTTGAGTATTTTCCGGACGAAAGTGTGATCCAACGTTAAGCTCATGTTCATTTCCCGAAATTGCGGTGCAATTATCTCGTTAACGATTAAGATCAGCTATCTCAAATGGTACGGGTATGCTTAGACGAGAAATAGGTCAATGGTACAATTTTTAAATTTTTTCTGAACGTGAAAAATTCAAAATTTGTCGAGAATTACAATTTTTCGTATTTTTCATCTCATATTATTTTGAATTATGTGAATTCAAATTACTCATCGCCGAATTCTCAACGACAAATTTGCAATATGAATCATCATTTCAGGTAACCATGTTTCTCTCTTAATTACTCAGAAGCACTTGCAAAATTTAATGAAATTCCGCGAATTAAAAATTTTCGATCTATTGTTAGAAAATAATCTCAACTTTTTTCACTAATTTTTGTTTTTTTAATAGGAAAAAGTTCTGCAAATTATGAAATAATTCATGTGAAATCTCAATTCATTAACAAATAACTATTTCTGCAAGAAATATCCGTAATTTTTCGTAGACTTCACTCGTATATTTGAATATTAAAATTTCAATGAGAATGTACATGAAAAAGATGAAAATTTTTGGCAAAACTATTTTTTCAAAAATAAACAAAAAATGATCAATAGCAATTTTTCTCGTTGGTCAGTGAAAAAAGAATTTTCGAGGGTTCTCCTCGCATAAAAAAATTGGTAAATATTTGTTTAAATAACGTGAGACGTCCAAAACCTTCTCAAGAAGGAATGCATGTACTTTATTTTTAAAATATCTTGGAAACGATGAGGTATACGAGGATTTACCATCAGATCATTTTTGTAGCTTATGAAATTCTCCACAAAAAACCTTTCTTGATGATTTTTTCTAAACCCACTCATTCCAAAGATATTCGCAGATGAATGTAAACCAAATTTTTTATTCATTCTCTTCTCTTTCATCGGCCCCATTTAATTAATTCGAGAAACATCAAACGCATTACATAATTCAATTGTCAAAATCAAGCTTAAAGTGTTATTAACGCCGAAATTCACGCTCTTTTATCATTAAAATTATGAGTAAATGAATCCGTAATAATTTGATAAATTGCTATAATTTTTAAAAAGAATTTGAAAAAATGAAAGATACTTTTTTTTGTTGAAAAAATTTCTGTCAAAATTAATTTATCTCATTTTATCATTTTATTACCAAATTAATCAAAGTAAACTTCTTAAATTTTGTTAAAAAATTAATTTTTAATAAATTCATAATTACCAGCGAATGTGTGGAATACCAACGCCACCGTGTAATATTTTATACAATTTTGATTCGTACAGCAGTTGTGGATGACGTGCTCGCATGTTCTCCAGTTTGACAGCGACTTCCTGCCATTTTGACAATGAAACAACCATAAATTCAACCGTTAATCAATTAATGATTTTTGAAAAATTTACAGAGCATAACAAAAATTATTTTCCACCAAAATAAATGTCCTTCACTAATTCACCAATTAAAGAATTTATATTGAATTTAACATGACGAATACAATCATTATACGTTCAACTAATAAACGGTTATTCTCACCTCGCCATTGGAAATATTGATGCCAAGATAAATGTCGCCGAATGATCCCGATCCAATTTTCCTCATTAGCCTGTACTTTCCACCGACGACAAATTCGGTTTTACCGAGTACACC
>JABSMS010024842.1:0-10591 GCA_018902275.1 Aleiodes sp. PSUC_FEM 10030003
AAAATATATTTTTAATTTTTATATAAATACGAGAGAGAGAGTAGATGAAAAAAAAATTGTTGGATGCCAACGAATTGCGAAGATGGAAAAGAATCGCGGAGAAAACACGAGACTAAGCCGTGAGGGCTTCTATTGAGCATCAGCTGTTATTGTGGACCAACTATACGGATGCAGCGTGCTCCATTGCCGTGGCCCACACACGTCGGGCTACGATATATACACGCCTTCCTTTTTTTCCCTCCCTTTCTTAAGCATCTTACTGTATACGTCCACTGTATATAAGTCCTCACAATCCCTCTGTATACGGTTATGTTTTCTTTATTATTATTTGATTCATCCACCGGAACTAAATTGTGTCTTCTGGTCTTACGGAACGACCCAGCGAACGGCCTTGATGCGTTTATTTACTTGAATTAATTTGAATTCAGCGTTTCTTGATAACGAAAAAATCGGTTTTTCGAGAATATCTCGGTAAATAATGGAGATAGAGAAATTTTCACCGAAACCTTTTTTGTAGAGAAAATTCAGAGCTACAAAAAAAGTTCTGGTGAAAATTTGCCTATCTCCATTATTTTCCGAGATATTTTGAAAAAACTGATGACAAATTTTTATGAAAACTTCAAAATTTATCGAGTAACTTTTTAGTTTTTCTCTCTTTCTCTTCCATGTTTCGTTGAAGTTGAAGGGTACATCTCGCGGGTTTCACTTGAGTAGAGAAAGAGGAGAGATGAGGAAAGGAGAGACGATAAAAACGTCTTGAAAAAGAGAGAAAGAGAGAGAATCGGGAAGCAGAAAAAAAGAGGGATAGAATGCACAATCCATGAATCTGGTTAAAAGTGCGTTGAAGTGAGATGGAAAGACGTGGTGTTGGCCACACACGTAGCCGGGGCGAAGAAGACGAGACGGCCGGTGAATAAGAGTGAGAGAAACATGAAAAAAACGAGAGAGAGAGAGAGGAGAGGAGAGAGGAACTGGTGGGGGAAGACTTTGTCGTCTCACTTGCACTTGTGTTTTATGATACTAAGGGTTTAACATTGGTGGAGGAAGAGAGGGAGAGAGAATTGTGAGGGTGAAGAGGCAGAGGAGAACCCGCAGGCCCCGTACAGAGGACCACCCACCTTGCCTCCGAGCATGAATCTCTCTCTCTTCAAAACCGTAGTGAAAAGTAAAGATTTTCTATGATTTTGTACGAAAAAAACTGTCCCTTTTTTTTTAGGAAGATTGACAATAAAATATTTTTAAAAATTGGCAAAACGCGAGTTCAAATCTCTCGAGGAAACATCTAATTTTATGACGCAAATGAAGCTGATAATTATTTAAAAAAAAAAATCCTAGTGAACTGTTTTTGCGATTTTTTTTTATGTTTTAAGTGTAATTATTCTTTCAGAATTTTTAAAAAAAAATGCACACCTTGGTCTTTTTCTTTTTCTTTTCAAAATCGTAGTGAAAAGTAAAGATTGTCTGTGAGTTTGTACGATAAAAAATTCCCCAATTTTTTTGAGGAAGGTTGACAATAAAATAATCTTGAAAATGAGCAAAACGTGAGTTCAAATATTTTGAGGAAACATCATTTTTTATGTTGCAAATACAGCTGATGATTATTTTGAAAAATATCATGTTTTGCCGATATGTTTTAGCGAAAAAATTTCATGTTTCACGTGTAATTATTATTTCAGGATGATTTTCTAAAAAATGGCCTCTCTCTCTCTCCAAAATCGTAGTAAAAAGTAAATATTCTTCATGATTTTATACAAAAAAAAATTGGCCAATTTTTTGAGGAAGATTAACAATAAAATATGTTCCAAAATGAATAGAACACAAGTTCAAATCTCTTGAGGAAACATCAAATTTTATGATAGAAATGAACCTCATAATTATTTTTAAAAAAAATTTTTTTGGTGAAATGTTTTTTCGAAATTCTGCAAAAAAAAATTATGTTCCAAGTATAATAATTATTTCAGAATAATTAAAAATAAATTCACGCCTTGGTCTCTCTATTCAAAACCGTAGCGAAAGGTAAAAATTTTGCATGAGTTTGTACGCCAAAAAAATCTCCAATTTTTTTCAGGAAGATTGGCAATAAAATGTATTCAAAAATCAAGAAAACGCGAGTTCAAATCTCCGAGGAAACATCAAATTTTATGTTCCAAATGAAGCTGACAATTATTTAAAAAAAAATTATTTTTTGGTGAACAGTTTTCTCCAAAATTTGCGAAGAAATTTCATGTTCCCAGTGTAATTATTATTAAAAAATAACGTTAAAAAAATTCCCGTGTGTTTTATAGTCTATAAATAAGTGGTTTTGTAAAATAAAGTACCCTAGAATTGTCGGAGAAAGAGCGTTGTTATTACTTCTAAAACCCCCTGCAGTTAATCATTCGCCGTCATTTAAAAGCCCGAGTATGTTTACTTCTCGAGCGTAGTATAGTAATCTTTGCTCTGTACAAAATAAACGTCGTGTCAGGTTGCCAGTAGTCCAGGTGCAGCTCACCTGTTTTTTTCCCCATAAAAAAGAGATCACAAGATAAAAAAATTATGATTTTCAAAATAAAAAGCTTTTTTTGCAAAGGTAAATTTTTGCAAATGTAACGTTAAATATATGCAATCTATTGCTAATGTTTTTTGAGGAAAAAAGAATTGAACAAAAAAAAATGAAACATTTCCATTTGATGATTACCCGGAGGGCGTCGGTTAAGCGTAGCAATGACTGTATAATTTCGAAAGTCGGCTGAGGCCACCGGGAAACCGGAATACTGCCAAGCCACGGATAAATGACGGCGCTGGACCCCCCATGCTGGCTTTATCCCTATACTTGAACGCAGAAAAATAGTTTAAAACCATTCTGGATAATGACAAACTTACTTTAATCGTTTTTTCTTTCAATTTTCTAACATTCGTTTCATTTCACAGTTCAATGAATTCGAGTCTGATTGTTCCGGGAGTCTGCGTTGATTCCTTTCATTCATTCGACGAGCCGCTGATTTTTGGTTGTTTTTTTAATTCGGCGTTACCACATCGTGCATCGCGTACTTCCAGGTCCACGCGCGAGCGACTTCCTCGAATTTTTCCCTGTCGTTTACGTACATCTCACCCAACTCTGGTTCCATGCAGACCTGGAGATGCGAATTTAGTTTAGTGATGGTTGAAGGAATAATTCGGGGAGAATTCATGCAAATACCTGGCAGTACGGATCCGTCAGCAAACTCTGGACACTTATTAGGACTTTCGGGATCGTTAGGGCCAACGACCAGTTGTGGTGGATTGAATCAATCCCAACGTCTCCATGCCGCGAGACGTTTGGGTGGAGAATCTTTGTGAGGAATCGAACGATTGGTGGACACATTGGATAGCTGCGCAAAAAAAATTAATTTTTCCCAAATTTCAGAAATTCGGGTTTCCTGTTTTTTTAGAATAACTCGGAAACGAAGAGAGATACGAAAAACATTGTGCAGACCTTTTTTGTAGAGGAAGAAGAGAGCTACAAAAAAGGTTTCGATGAAAATTCTTGTAGCTCCAACCGTTTTCGAGGTATTCCAGAAAAACCAATCGTAAAGTCAAGTTTTTGAAGTAATGAATTGTATTGGATGCCAAAATTATTATAAAATTTTGTATCGATGCTTCGGTTTCTTTGTGAAGCCCTCTTCAGGATACTCATTTTCTTTTTATTATATCGTCGCGCTATCATAGAATCAAAAGGGCGTAAGCGCCGTTTTATAAAAATCTACAAATCTTGAATCTACATTTTTTCATAAAAATACTAACTTACGCTCTTTTATTATTCAGCAAGAAAAAATGGCACTTACGCCCTTTGGGAAAGTGTTTTTAATTGTTTAAAATTTGAGTAAAGAACCTCAAAAAGAGAATTTCAAGAGCTACAAAAAAGCTTCAGGTCAAAAAGGGCGTATCTCCATTATTTTCGGAAATATTATCAAAAAACTGATGATAGAATAAAATTGATTTGTCCCAAAAATTTCATAGTTGTTCCGTTACCCCTCAATCAAAAAGTCAAAGTATTTAACTTTTTTATTCAATCACCTGTGAGGTACCTGCAGATACAAATAGAAGAGTCCTCCCTCATAAGGACTACCAATCGGTCCAGTAATTGTCGCCTGCCAATGACAATGCATGCTGTCAAGTGGAGTAGCTTCAATTCCCTCCGGTGGATCAATCCTCAAGCTCTTCAGTTCCAACCTCAATCTATTCCTCCTCCAAGAAGTGTCCTGAATACCGGCAGGCCTCGATTTTAAACACATCTGTGCAAGGCAGGTTCTGCACGGGGCAGAATTCGCCAAACGATCGTAGACCTTGTACCAATTTTCGACGTGTCCAATGGGTTTGTAGAGCGGCCATCTGGATTTAACGTGCTGCTGCCATTGTTGGTGAGGAACGTGAGTTAGCAGGAGACCGTACCACCTTCGGCAGACATTCGCCGCCGACCAGAGAGAAACATCATCGAGATGGGAGAAAACGGCAAGAAGAACTTCCGGTGGCAAACGTTCAACCAGGCCAGGTTCGTTTATTGGCTCATGCTCTATGTGCCGATGATTCGAGAGCATTTCTACTCTTTCGACGAGATTTCGCGTCTTCGAAGATTCGCCAACGTTGGCGGAAACGTTGGGGTTGCTGAGATTGCAGTATCCGCTGCAATTCCATTGGTAGGGTTGATCGTTTGGTTGGTTGGGAGGATTGTTTGCGTCTGATCTACTTGGTAGAGGTTCCGGTGGAGGATCTGGAAGTTGTTGCTGGGGATCATTGTTGCAGGGGGGCGGAGAGAATAACTGAGGTGAACGGAGACGCTGGGATTGGCTGAGTCTTCTTTCCACATTGTAGTACAAGTCTGTTGGTTCATCGTTTCCAGAATCTTCGTCGTCTGTTTTCTGAATTAATAATGGGTGCATGGATGAATTAATTAATTAACTAATCAATTAATTACTTAATTACTTAATTATTGTTTTCGGAATTTTAGGGAGCAGTCGATTTTCTCCTCTAGATTTTTTTCAATTGTTGAAAATTAATGAAAATTAACGCGACTAAAATTTTCAGACAAGTCGATTTTTTCGACCGATTTTTTGCGAATATCTCGGGAATTAATGGAGATACGCCCTTTTTGCCCTGAGGCTTTTTTGTAGAGAATTTTGAGAGCTACAATAATGGATTAAGGCAAAAAAGACGTATCTCCATTATTTTCAGAGATATTTGCAAAAAACTGGTGATTCTCTAATTTTTTTCCTTTTTTTTTCAAATTTATTTCATTTTTTAATTGATAAATAATTATTTTACCTCACTGAATATCGGTACTGCTGCAACTCCAATGCAATCTGGAAATAAAAATGCATGACATGTTGCACAAACTGGCTCCTCGAAGCATGGACCATAGTATCCATTGCAAATGTAACATGTCAATGTCTGCAAAATTTTTTAGAAAAATGAGAATGAAATTATTGTGAAATTAAAAAAAAAATTATTGTGAATTAATGAATGCATTATTGACTTACTGAGAATTGAAATTCAGGACATGGAATATCGTCAACTGGCTCCAAATACTCATCTTCATTAGAATACAAAACACAATCACGTACTTCAGTCATTTTTGACGTTTCACGAATCTTCACGGATTTTTTTTGGTAATTGGCACTTTTAGTGAGCGGAGCTCCGCGTTTTCCTCGTTTTGAATGAATATCATGAGAATTGATCGAGTCTTTTTGACAGAATAACAAGTATGACGATCAGTGATATTTAATATCAGTCGCAACAGTCTTCTGCGAAGCCGACAAATATTTTTTTTTGTTTTGGAACTGTGAAGAGTGAATTATTAGAGAGGATACACAAACGACGATTGGAAATGAAGCCAGCGAGTTATGAAAGAGAGTGAACGTAAGATGGCGCTTTTTCCCGGTATTCTTGAAGATTTTCGAATTTTCAAAAAAAAGAAATTTCGAGGGGAAATTCTGCGAAATGCGAAAATTCTCCTAAACTTATTAAAATAACAAAAATCGATTTATTTAAATATCGAATCTTTATTAATCAATGTCAATAAAATTAAATATCATGTCTCTATAATTTTTCATGTAATCAAGAACACTTCATAGAAATGTTTTCGTTTCCCATTATCACCTACATACATAACAATATCATTTAATACATAGTTACACAGATTATCCACAATTTTTTAATATTCAAGTTACAAAATATTATTTATAAATCAAAGAAATTGAATAAAATTGAAACACAATGAAGACCTCACAAAATTCGTAGTCTTAAAAATAAATTCAGTGAAGAAACGAAACAAGATGATTTTGTAAAGTATCCTGTTATTAATTCTGCATTGTTGCAGAACAATATTTTCGAAGCGAAATGAAAATCTGAATAAAATTTTCAGATCGTTTATTCCGTCAGTTTTCCGCGAATATCTCAGAAATTAATGGAGATACGCCCTTTTTGCCCTACGACTTTATTGTAGCTCTTGAAGTTCTCTACAAAAAAGCTTCAGACCAAAAAGGGCGTATCTCCATTAATTCCCGAGATATTCGCAAAAAACTGTCGAAATAAAATCGATTAGCCTAAAAATTTCAATCATTTTGTGTCGCAAAAAAATCGTTCACTAAATCCCAATATTTTTTTCCTCAATATAACCATCTCATCTGACTTTCCTCGACCTCCATTCCGTCAATACATAAAACCTTAATCCTCCCCGATTTCCCCTCCCTTCAATCAAACTCCGAACACGTCATTGACATCCAATCAAGCAACAGTTTCATCTTCTCCGAGTTCTCATCAGCCGCTTTAAATCCCTGAATAGCTTCATTCAAGCACTCCGGCAAAAACTTCGTGACATTAACCGGCCAATCCCGCCGAAGAAGTTCGACGCACTGATCACTGAAGTTCTCGACACTAATCAACCGTTCCCCGATCAATCTCTTCATCAATCTCCCATAACTTCTCCAAACCGCCGAATCATTACTTAACCTCAGGAACTGAATATTCCTGAAGCTCATGATTCCGTCGAACAACTTCCTCGCGTCATCGATTCTGTACTGACTCCACACCTCCACAAATTTGTCTTCAACCCTCTGCGTGAATAATCCCCGTTCGAACACAACGAGATGAATCGCGTAATCAACGCTCAAAACATAAAGCACTTTCTCCACATAAACCTGAAGATCCTGCCTCTCATTAATCGTTCTCCCCAGCTTTCCAATAATCCCCAAAACCGTAGCTTCGTCAAGCTCCGACCAGAGTCCTCTCTTCTCGATCAATTCCCACATAGATTCCCTAATCTGATTAATGATCTCCGTCGGACTCGGCACGGACCAATTATGAAGACACTCCTTAACTTCAGAACTCTCCTCCTTCGAACTGGACAACAAACATTCCGAGTACAATTCCTTCGAATTCAACGCGTCATTAATATAAAAATCCAACCACTGATCAATCCGCTCCATCGCCAGCCTCAAACAGATTTTAACGCACATGTCCTTGACAGCTTCATGAGTGTCTTCAGCCAAAAGCGGAACAACCGACTCTTTGCATCTCCTCGCGCACATTTGCGGAATAATTTTATTACATTCTTCCCGCAATTCTTTAGTGATGTTCGTGATAAAATCCGTAACGTCACTCGAATTCAGTGATTCCTGAGTTAATTGTTTATCTTTCCTCGTTTCACTTGGGTTTTTGTCGCTCAGTAATTTTCTGTGTAATTTAAAGTGCTTGGATTTGATCCCCGGTAATATTTCCCGACAAATTCGTTTAACGCAGTTCGACGCGATTCTCTCAGACACAAAATCAACGGTTTTCTTCAATGAATCCGGCTGTCCATGAAAGAACGCAACTTCCTGCTGCAGTTGAAGTGTTTTGGCCTTCGTTTCGCTCGAAGGACGCGACAATTGACTCGACACTGGTGTTATGTGACGATTCACCGTGTTGTTCCCGAAATTACAGTTACCGGAGATCAATAATATTTTGATTTCCTTCAGAAATGAACAGCACGTTTGAATCGCTCTGTCGTCGATCAAATCCAATTTATCGAGAAAGTTCTTCTCGCTCTTCGAGACATTGTTGACGAACGGCTCAATCAAGCCTTCGCTTTCCCGGAAATTCACAGAAATTCGCTCCCTGATCTTTTTCTCGTTAAAGTTCGACTGCCAAGTGTGATAAAGATCCTTCGGGAAATTCGGAAGCTCGAATAA
Organism: Aleiodes sp. PSUC_FEM 10030003; assembly: GCA_018902275.1. Lineage (NCBI taxonomy): Eukaryota > Metazoa > Arthropoda > Insecta > Hymenoptera > Braconidae > Aleiodes > Aleiodes sp. PSUC_FEM 10030003. The sequence continues at coordinate 8,187 of JABSMS010024842.1, forward strand.
CCAACCGAGCGTGAACGTTATCAGCAAAGCTCCCTTTCTCGTCAAACAGATCATCTTCTCCGCGCTTCTGTAAACGTAATACAGAACTTCACAGAGCTTCACGTAGTAAGGAAGCCTGAAAGCAACGGGATCAAGCACCGCCAAGTACTCCACCATCCAGGGAACCGTCAGAACCAATTTCCTCTGAACCAAAGCCTCCAGAAGACACTTCTGCAGATCAATCGACGGGGAAACTTGACTTCTCAGCGCGATCTGCGAATTAATCCCCGCGAGACTGATCGATTGAGACTTGAACGGTATCGACGTTAGGAAACCCAGGAATTTTGATAATAACCGGAGACTCGAGATGCAAACGAGGTAATTCTGCTTCGTCGTCTCGTCGACGATGGATTCATTATCGAGTTCACTGTTGTTCAACTGAATGATTTCCTGGATGAAACAGTTCTCGAGGATCGTCGTGAATTTGAGATCGTTCGAGTGTAAGAGGAAGTCCCGGTAGAATTCCTGGATTCCGTCGAATGAAGGAAGGGGCACTGGACCTTCAGAGGACAGTGGAGTCACCAAACGCTCCTGCAACTGTTTGAACTTCTCGAGGTTCACGGATTTCAGGGTACTGAGGACTCCGAGGGTTCTGGGATCGATTGGTTCCTCGGTCTGGCCGAATTGGAGACAGGAAGTTAATAATTGAGACTTGAATAACCTCGCTAGATGATAATAATTCGAGGCGTCGTCGTGCAGCGAGAGCATCGCGTTTATCTTCTTCTCGAGTTGGGTGGTGAAGGACCAGTTCGATTGGAGGTGCTTGTCCTCCCAGATCTTCAAAGCCTCGTAGAACAAGTCCCGCTGCATTCTGAACTTGGAAAAAGCGACGGTCGACGGAAAGTTTTCGCGGTTGTCGGTGTCGATTTGGAAGCAAACGTTTTCTCTCAACGCACTCGTGTCGTTCTCCTTGAATTGGTTAGACTCCTGAACCTTTCTCTCGTACAATTCGTTCAGGTAATTCTTCAGTTCCGGTTTGAATGAAGCTACGTGATTCTTGTTGAAGAGTAGTTTGATCGTTGCTCGGTCTAACACAATCAGCAAGTCTCTCTGATTGTTCAGGACAGTTGTTGCGAAGTAAACGCAGTTGTGAGGAGAATTCAAGTATTTTGAACCTTCAACTTCAGAATTCGATTTATCTTCGACGTCTTCGCTCATACTCTCATTCAGGTCCTTACAGCCCATCGTTTCCTTCAATTGTTTCAAGGACATCTGCTCTTTCGCGGATTTAAATTGTGACGTAATCAGTGTCATTATGAAATACAATTCCGTCATTGGATTTGGAACCAAGTTCTTACGAATTAAATTACCGTAAAGTTTGGCTAATTTTTCGAGGATTTTCTCGTTATCAACTAGATCTAGTCTCGGGATTATCGATGGTGTTGATGCCGTTGGGCCCTTTTGTTCCTGAAGAGCTGGGCATTCAACGATCGCCTCGATTTTTGGTTGCCTCTGACGCTCCAGTTTCAGCAATTCTCTCTCAGCTTTGAACGAAGTCAATTCCGTGGATTTATCCGTTGTTCTCGCCTCGAGGAATTGCGGATTCTTCACCTCCGGACGAGTTATCACGCCGAAAACTTCTTTCTGAATGTTTCCGGAGTCGGAGACTTGGAGCTTCGTTGGATTTATTCTTCTTCTTGATCTGTTTTTCTGACTCGCATCGAGATTTTCTGTTGAGTTCTCGTTGCTCATTCCGGATTGATTCTTCGAGTTATTCTTTTTGGAAGATTTTGCGGGTGTAGCACTCAAGAAATCTCCGAGACTCATTGTTGTCTTCTTTTGTCCACTGTTGTTCCGTCTTTTGCTTCCGGAATTTTCTCTTCCTTGATTATTCGAATTGTTGAAACTTCTCTGGGGAGTTTTGCACTTTTCGCCACTGCTCAAGGTCATTCTTCGTAATGAATCCAATTCGTTCAGTGATTCGTCGAGTTTGATTGGTCTTCCAGTGTAAAGTGGGGATAACGGGGTGAATGAAGTTGATAGGGATGATAAATTTGATATGCTTGTGTCGACTGATGCATTTAGGGAAATGTTCATTCGAGATGATGTTGAAGGCTGCTCGATGCTGTGGGAGGAATAATTTCGAGCGATGGGACTTGATTGGATGGAGGGGCTCAGGACGAGGGACTTATTCTCGAAACTGTGGCTCTGGTTTCCCATTTTTTTTAACGGCGTACTCGTTAAATGAGAGGGTTCTTTGTTGAAGGTCAACTGAGTTTCTGTCGGGGGGGATTTTTCGTCTTTGATAATTTTGGTGATCTTCTTCTGGAGGGCGGAGGGGTCGACAGCCTCTGCAGATCCATAGTGCAGGATTCTGGAAAGAATTATTAATTATTATTATTAATTTGGTAAGAGGTTAGATGATT
>JABSMS010024853.1:0-10585 GCA_018902275.1 Aleiodes sp. PSUC_FEM 10030003
ATAATATATAATATATGATAACACTCATCTCAGACTTTAGTATACACTTCCGAGCTAATCCGGCAACGCAATTAAATACAACCCAGTCTTCGTGTTTTTTTTTTAGATGCATTTTTGTTTTCTTCCATTATATATCAATGCTAAACGTTTTCATGATTACGTTATGATATGAATAATGTGGCTGTAGTTACTCAGCTGCCAAGTCTAAAACTTTATTGTTTTCTTTCCCTCAATTTATTTAATTCACTGGAGGAAATATCTGTTGACAGGTCTTCTATGTACGAGTCATACAAGTAGCCCAATTCATTTTTTTTTCTCACTAAAATTACAATTGCATACTCGCAATTATGTGGATTAATTAGTACGTTTTTTTTCTCGATAATCTTCAACTGTCCAGCTAGACAAAGGCTTCATTTTTAATATGAATTCGGCAGTTAAGTTGGTGAAACGTTGATTCGATGAATATTCCGCAAACTGGTAGGCTTACGGGGATTTATTACGAGATCTTTCTGGAAGAGAATTTTATCCTCTACAAAAAAGATTTCTATGTAAATTCTCGTACGTTCAATGGTTTTCGAGATATTTGCGAAATAAGGAAAAATCAATTGCATTTCATCAATTCACCACTGAATTAACTCTTTTTAAAAACGTTCTACTTAAAAGAAAAAACTAAACGAGCCATTTTGTCAATCACATTGAGATTATCTTTTTCATTCAATTATATAAAAATAATACATTTTCATCTCATTAATTGGCAAAATAGTTCGGCGTTTTCTTCGCACAATTTTTTTTATTCATTAACATTTTCTTATTGTAAAATATTAAACCTAAAGTACAGATCATTAGCACAGGACAATTTTCAATAACGAATTGACATTTCTTTTTCTTGAATAAACTCCAAATAAATGTCAATTCATATTTTGGATATTGAATTTGATGAATACAATTTGTCGAGTATTTTTGTTTTAACAATTTGGCAAAAAATATTTCAAAAATATCAAATCAATTCTTAATTATTAGCCAGAATATTTACGAAACTAGCCTCGGAAGTGTGGCAGTGATTTTATTCAGTTTAACGATATTAAAGTTATTGCCAAATAATAATACTCGACTTAACTGCATTGAATGAAATGTTTATCCAATTAATTCAGTTATGAAGGTGAATAAGTTGAAAAATTATGATTCTCTTATTTTGTAAATATCTCGGAAACGCTGGGATTTAGAAGAATTCCTCAAGAGATCTTCTTTTCGGGTAAGAAAATTTTCTATAAACAAGGTCTCTTGTAAATTGCCTCTAAACTCGAAGGTTTTGGAGATATTTGCAGAAGAATACATCATTTTCTTTTCACTTTTTTACTTCACAGCGAAATTGAATTAAATTCGTTCTGGGGCAGTTCAATTTGTTTTCTTCCAATAATATATGAATTAATTACACTTAATTTGAGCGATTACATGGCATCGTGGGATTATCTAATTTGTCATACTAAAAAATTACATTTTTCACTTTTACCAAAGAAATAAAAATCGGAAACAGAATAAAAAAATTTACAAGTTCATATTATTTATATATTTATAAGTAATATTACTAAACTAAGTCCTAATTATATGTTATAATCAATACATCTCATTTAGCATTATTCACAAGGGTGTATCTACACTTTTATATGAGAATATTAGATTTTATAACTGGAGTTCGCACAAACATTATTAACAAAAAATTTGGGTTCCAGGTTTTTCATGAGTTATTTCCAAAATTTTAGTGGTCTTCACGGAATATCCCCGTAGATAATGGAGATAGAGATTTTTCCGTAGCACCTTGTTGTAGATCTAACTTTTCCCTACAGAAACGGTTACTGTCAAAAATCTTCCTATCTTCATTGCTTACAGAGATATTCAATGAAGAAAGGCCGAGAAAATCCGCAGTTCCACCAAATTACTCTAAAAAAATGAAATTGACAAGCATTAAGGTAGTATCCCAGAGTACAGTCGAAGAAATAGAAAGAAATGGGATTTTTTAGATTAATTATCAATTGAATTGCTAATAATTCGGGGCAACGAGTATTCAAAAAGACACATGTTCAGTTTGTGAATACGATTTTTTTTCATATTCGTTTCAATATTGCCAGAATAGTTGTGACTAATTTCTTATTGGAATTTCTCAATAACTATATGGAAAATTGATCAATTTTTTTCTATTATGTAGTTAAAATATTCTTTTTTCCGCCATTAGTTTTTAAATAGTGACTGAACCTTGTTGTTACTCAATGATTTCGTTCTGTCTGCCCCATTCAGTGCTTTTCATCCCCACCCCGCAATTTTTAGAAACTTTTATAATTCTTATCATACAAACTACACGGACAAAAATTATTGGGAAATTCAGAAAAACATGAAAAAATATTATCTTTGATATACATGAAAAAATAAGGGATTAAGTGTACTCAAGTACGCTGGGGTACTACCTTAAAATCTTTACAACTGAGACTTGTCTTACTCCATTGATCTACACAACTGTCTCATATCTGGAAGCTTCGTAAAATCATTTGTTCTCAATGTTTTTCATATTTTTAAAAACATTAATAAGCAGCGAATGATTAATCAAACGCATTAAATCACATTCTCACTTATTTGTCGAAGTATATTAATCGCAGTGGCTTATACAAACGTTTTATAATTTTTTCCATGATCATTACACTTAATCTACGTTATTACGACTCCTTTTACTAATTAGCACTAATATCCACTGTAAATTAATAGCTAGTGACTAATTTCAATAATTAACTATGTACAAATATTTATACAAAATGAAAAATTACAAGGAAAAGAAGGAAATGAAACCAATTGATATGGATTATGCACCTTACTCCCCATTATTCCTCATTATTTATGCGTTTATAACACTATCATTAAGTAATTTGTTAATTAGATTTTTTATCGTTCATTTGGAAGAGACACTCCATGATTATTTCATATCGAATAACATGTGTTTCATTTTATTTACTTTTTTTCAATCCCCCTTAACAGTTAGGAACGTTATATCGAAAATAATGTCAGTTATTTGTCGTGACGATGGAGAAATATACAGGCTAGTTTTAAAAATAAATGCCACGTTTTTTTGTCATAATTTCTTTTCGTACATTATTTCGTTTTTTTTCAATATGGCGGAGAATGGAGTGAAATAGACCCTTGGGGCAAAATGGAATTCTATTTGGAAAATCTCAAAAATTATAAAAGAATTGAGCTTTGGAAGTTTTTCGAAAATTTATTCTGTGCATCAAAAACATTGGAAAATGATTTTTTTGTTATATTTCTTCCTTCAATAAAACTTTGTCGACTTTTTCAAAATTTCTGATTTCTTTTCAAACGTCCACTTTGCCCCATCTTCTCCAATAAGATGGCATTTACGAAGTGAATTTTTTCTTGCAATCGAAACTTCACTTTCTTCAGATTTTCGTTTTTTTCTCATTGAATTTTTTTTTCTTTATCGTTCCAATGCAATCGTGAGGCATTCGATTATTTAATTCGTTAGAAAAAGATAAAGTATGTCATTTGTAATCTTTGAAAATAGGATAGTGTTGATTAAGTCGAATACTCCATATTGCTTAGCTGTCACGATGATCGCTGAGTCTTGTGGTCTCAGTTGGGCCATTTGGATTGAATAAACTATTGAGCTTGTTGTATCGCTGACTACCGGAACTACTCATTGTATTTGATGCTGATGAATTGTGTTGATTGAAGCCACTCCGTGGGAAACTAGGCACTTTATCTGAGTTGACAAATGAAATTTTTGAGGTTTAATTTTTGGTTAATTAATGGTTTTTGTGGATTATCTTGAAAACGTGGAGATAGGAAAATTTAGATAGAAAGCCTCTCGGTAGCTTTACCGTGACGAACCAGTCTTTTGGGCTAATCGAGTTGTTCAATCTTGTTGTGTCCGTAATTTATTTACAGGAAAACGTGAATTCTTACAACATACTATTTTAATCATAAGAACAATAGATATTTACCTTTACTACGATTATGCCTGAGTCTCTCCTGTGAATTAGCTGGACCACACTGTCTTTTTGGAATACACGAGTAATTACTATCGCTGCTATAAGTTGGCGAAGATGTACGACCGCCTCTCCTCCTTGGACTTCTATTATTTCTATTTCTTGAATTATTCCTATTATGACCGCAACCACTGCCAAATTGATTATTATAATCCATAGTATCAGCATAAAGACAGCTTGATTCTGAACAAGAACAGCACAATTCAGAATGTGTATTAGAATCACATGATTTTCTATCCCATTCTTCATTATCAGGCTGATAAATATTATCATTTCTAAACAATTCATCATTGTGACGATAAACATCATCGTTGTGCGAATGATTTGGTAAATTTGGATGACTGTAACCAGGATCATGGGACTTAGCTGTTCTGTAATCTTCATTGATACCATTCTGATGTCCATAAATAACTGAGCCACTCTCGTATTCATTCTCTTGATTCTTGTAATCATAATGATTGAAGCCTTGTGGAAATGATGGTACTGGTGGTGGATTAGTTTGGGGTGGTAATGTCGTGTATCTGCCTTGTTGTACAACATGATTATCATGCTGGAGTGAATTAGCAATGCCATTCCATGGTGTTGGTGATGGTGATGACGTAAAATTATTGCCAATTCTTATTGGTGGAGTTGGTGGACTCTGTGAATTGCACGAATTTGTGCTATCTAAATCATTTTGTACTGTTCTCTTGCCAAGATGAGGACTGAATGCTGCTAATTGTTGCTGCATTCTGGTGGCTATTGTTGTACCAGTTGGTGGTGGATGCTCTGGTGGTGGTGGCAGCATGTCACACCAATTAGGCATGCCAGTTTGGCTCTGTTGATTGTCGTTAGCTGGTATTCTGTACTGGGGTCGCCGCTGAATGTCGTTGTCGTCGGTATAGACGCTGCTGGCGTTGTCACTGCTTGGTGATAGTGTTGACTGATTGTGCTCTTGGTTGGAGTCGAGGTTCGAGTAATCTGGCTTCAGGCAGGAGTCACTTGAGTTAGATTTCTGACCACTGCCGTCCATTGAATCGGGGCTCCTGTTTCCGACGCAGAGAGTCGTTGTTGCATAGGGCTCTGGTGGTGCTTGGAGTGGTTTTCTAGCATTGTAGAATGTCGTTAGATTGACTTCGGCATATTCAGAACCGGCCATGCTGACGATGCCAGGTGCCAACATTTGTTGATTGTTGAGGAGCTTCGTCTCGCAGTCCTTGTCGTTTGATCCTTGGAGAGTGTTTGTTGGCCGCCAGCCTCGCTCTAACCAGAGAGTATCTTTGTTGAGTTGGCAGATGTCGCTGGCAGTACCGACTGGTACATCAAGATGTCCCAATTGTTTATTCAGGGCCTGACGCCGGCGAACGTAGAGAACACCAGCAAGCCCAGCAATTACAGTGAAGACCATAGTTATCATTAGGATGAGGAACCAGGTCTCTGATACTATTGATATTCCGCCGTGACTTGGATCGGTTTTCGGTGGTAATTGCGTCAGCTGTCCTGGGTCCATGTTGAGAATGGTTGGACTTGAGAAAGGACCGAGTCCGGCTCTTGTTGAGCCGGCTACTCGCGCAGTGTAGAGACCACCAGTTGTTAAACTGTTGATGATTACTGAGGTTGTTGATGCGTTCAGGGACATCTGTCCGAGTATCTTGTTGCTGCTGTTGCTCTTGATTTGAATCTTGTAACCAATCAATTGGCCATTCTGCTCGTTCTTTTGTGGCGGCTCCCATCGGACGAATGCAGACGTCATGTTTATCATGCCGACATGAACGTTCTCAGGTGCACCTGAAGGCACGTCCTCAAGGGTTGTCGCTAGTTTAACGTTGCTTGGCCTGCCCTCAATTGTCTTGTAGAATGGAACGAGGAAGAATTCGTACATTGTGTACTTGTTTAGACCAGTGAGAACGTAACTTGTTGCACCAGCGTTCATGACAGTCACCATTTGGTACTCTGGTTTCTCTGATATTTCACGGTAACGTATGTACAGACCCTCAACAAGATCAGCAGCACCGAGAATGTCCCAGATTATTTTAACACTTGTGCTACTGAGTGGTTGGACTTCTTTGAGGTGCAGTATCTCGCTGTTCAATCTATCTCGTGCGCGAATTAATTCAATTTGGGGAACTGAGTATTGATTTTGGCTTGTTGTGTGTGCTACATCCGAGAGTGGTCCTGGTAATGAGAGGCCATGGCTGTTCTCAGCTCGTACGAGGAAAACATATTTTGTGTCTGGTTTCAAGTCACCGACTGTGTAAGTGTCATCAATTACTCCAGTCGCTGCTACCACCCAACCTGTGTTCAGGTTACTGCTGAAGTACTCAACATTGTAGCCAATTATTTTACTCTTACCCTCGTGACCTGGACTCCATGTCAGCGTCACTGACGTACTTGTTATGTTCACTATTCTTGGTTTACTTGGATTTTGGGGAAGTGCTGACATGTCGGGGGTTTTGTGCAGGGTTGTTGATGCACTGATGCTCAGTGTGGCTGACCATGATGTGTTGCCGGATTCGGAAGATGCTATACACGTGTAGAGACCGGAATCCGTTGACTGGAGATCGTCGATTATTAGGGTTCCATTGCTGGACATTGTTATACGGCTGGATAAGGATATTAAGACGCCGTCTTTGTGCCAGTTGACGCGCGGAGTTGGAGTACCGACTGCGCGACATGGTAGGTAGCCGGTGGTTCTTACTGGCAGGGTTTGGTTCGCTGGACCAAGCTCGATTATAGGCGGCGGTACTTCTTCTATTGGAGTCACCTGGAAATTTTCAAGGGAATGTAAAATTTTTGAGATACCGGTGGTTTTCAGTATCATGGTAGGCTTATTCTGTGGATATCTCGGAACCTATTGGGTTTGCAGGAATTTATCAAGATATTTTTTTTGTAGAGAATTTGATTCTCTACAAAACAAGTTTCTTGATAATTTCCCGTATAGCGACTTATTTCAGAGATATTTGCCAAAGAAGACGGACAGAATTTTTTAATCTATTTCACTGCTTTATGAAGTTGTAATTCAGGCGTTACCAAATATCTGAGAATCTGAGTGAGATAGAACTTTTTTTTAACATCTTTCATAGCTCAGATTCTCCTCTAAAAAAAGTCTCTTGGAAAATTATTATAAGTTTGATAGTGTTGGAAATATTTGAGCAAAACTAGAAGTATAATTTTTAGAGTTTGAAATTTCAAAAAATTCATAGCAGTTTTTGAAGATATCTCCGAAACGAGTGGGCTCAGGGAAAAATGTCAAGAGAACTTTCTTGTAGAAGATTTAATTCTCTACAAAAAAGACTCATAAATTCTCCTAAACCTAATAGTTTAGGCGTAATCGTTGATTAAAGTCATCTTCGGAATAAAATTCTAAGAACTGAAAGGAAATAATCAAATTAAATTCCCGAATATCTCCGAACTGAGGAGAGTCAGCAGAATTTACCAAAATTATTCTTTTTGTCCAAGAATGAATTCTCTATAAAAAAAGGTCCCTTCATTAATTTTTCCTAAATCCAATAGCTTCCGAGATATCTTCGGAATAAATGAAGTTGTTGTTTCCAGAATTATCTCACTTCCATAAGTTAATTATTATAATTTTACCTGAAGGAATATAGTTGCCGTACTAGCTCCAGCCAGGCTTATAGCACTACACACATAGTGTCCCTCATCCTTCTTATTAACTTCCTTAATATGCATACTACCGTCCTCATTAATTGTATATCGTCCTTGATAAACATTACCAGGAAACATGAGCTCCTGCGATCCCTCTTTCGACCAAAATATCGATGGTTTTGGTGCACCGCGTGCTGAACACGCGAATGAAACATTAGAGCCAGTACCAACAATCTCGTCCTTTGGAAAATCCGTGAATACTGGACGTGCTGTTGAAACAAACAAGTCAAAATAAATTAAATGCTACTTAATTTACGTCGAGTGCAGTCCAATTAAATGGTAATTTCACATTCTCTGGGAAAATTGCGGTTCGTCTCGATTGGCAGAGTCTGATCCTCTTACAGATCTTAATTGAAAGGCACTTGAGACACCGAGGAATAATTAATAAATAACTCTCAAGCAAACATAAGACACAAAAGAATAAATGACTTCAAGTGTTCACGTTATTCTCTTTCCAATGATTTATTTATCGTGAGAGGGTAAGAATTTAATTTATTTTTCATGTTAAATTTTTCATCAAAAAAGGAAGAAGATAGTCGATAAAAATTATGCGATTCTTATTTTATTTTTCTTAATTCTGTAAATTTTCATTGAAAATTGAGTCACAATGAAAATGATCATCGGCGAATGATCTCAGCTTCAATTTGAAAGCAATCGCCCCTGCCTGTGGCAGTTAGAACCAAAAATATTTGTAAAAAACTAAAAATTCCAAAAAAAAGTAAATTTTTGGTCAAGAAAATCTTCAAAAAATTCAATTCCTCGGAATTTAACTGAGGATTGATTTAACGATCGATTATGATACTTACAGTGTACTGTGAGTGTTGCACTGGCAGAAATAGCACCAACTCCATTCTCAGCATCACAAATATATGTACCAGCATCCTGTGGTGTAACACGTTCAATTTTTAAACTCTTATCATCAAGTATATGAGCACGTCCAATTGGCATTTTTCCATCGTGCCTGCGCCATAAAATTTCTGGTGGTGGATCACCACTTACACGGCATGCAAACTGTGCTGTTGAATCAATTAAAACAGTTTGATTCGTTGGTGTTGCAATGAACGATGGTTTAACGTGTACTGTTAATGTTGCAACTGCTGATTCTTTGTCACCAACCATATTGTGGGCAACGCACTGATATTTTCCTTGATCAGTTTGTTTAACATCGGATATCATGAGATTACCACCGTCGACAAGTGTTATTCTGTGGGAAGAGGATGAAATTATAATTAGAGAAATTAATTAGAGAAATCGTGTGATCGAATGACTTTCAAAAGAAAATTAAATCATAGTTACAATTTTTGGTGAATATCTCGGGAACTATTGGATTCAAGAGAATTTATGAAGAGACCTTTTTTGTAGAGAATAAAATTTCCATAAAAAAAATCTCTTGAAATTTCTCTCCACTTATTTCAGAGATATTCACAAAATTTTCTGTTTAACAAAAAAAACATCGGTTTCGTTGTGAATAAAAATGGTGCCACAGTCAGATTTGGCCAATATTGTGAAAATGAGAATGTCGAGCTAATCTGAATTGAAGTATTTTGGAAGCTACAATTGAGGAATTATACCAAAAAAATAATTTAATTATTGTAATCGATATGCGCAGCTGAAAATAACGAAATATGGCATTTTATGATGATTATCACCATGTCTAGCCAGACGTGGATTCAGGCTACTTAAATTTGCTTTCCAGTAAAATGCAAATTCATTACGAGAATCATACTTTGATCATTAATTAATCCGTATTTCAATAGCATCCTCATAAATGAATTTATGAAAAGACCTCTTTCGTAGGGGATGAAATTCTACACAAAAAGGACTGAATGTCCATTCTCCTGAAGCCGGCCCCTTCCAAGATATTCGCAAATTACTCCAACTATCAATTCCTCGATTCATCTGGTTTTATCACGGAACTACTCAATTGTTCATCAAATAACTAGAATACCTGATTGCATGATGATTTAACTTGGAATATTTATTGACAAGTGTTTGAGTGTTCAACGACTAGACGGCTGAAACAGAGTATCGAGTGTCTGTTCTATCTCTACAATACAATACCTACCCTGCAAACAATACAAGCCAAACCAAATCGCAATTAAGCCGTTCTGCGTTTCGAAATTCAACGGGAAATACCATTGCTAGTTGTTACTATTGCTATATGTTGAATAGCGTGTAGTATCCGTGACACCAAGCCTCCGACACAACATCGTGGCAAAATCGATGGCTTCTCGATTGTGTCCTTTAATTTATAGTATCAATTAATTTGCTACTGACAGAGCCAAAATCCTGCCTGTATTCACTTCCTCAATGGTAGCGAAGAGAGAGAGAGAAGGAGAGGCCAACTATAACCGTCTCTGTCAGATTTAATTTCTATCAGTCTCAGGTAATTTATAACCATCAATCGTTCTACGTATTTGAACCATCACAGCCCGAGAATTATTCAATTTCATAGTCAAGAGTCAATTTTGTTTTGGACTTTGTTTTTCGGAAATACAGTAGATCTTATTGATTTAATTGAATGGGGGCTGCAAGAAGACTAAACTTCATTTTTTAAATAAAATTTAAAATGTTTCTCTAATTTGAATTTCTTTCAATTTTTCTCTCCAATGTTTATCTTCCCAATTTCAAAACAAGGACCGAGCGCGTAACGGATTGGGCGCAATATTCGCAACTAACGGAGCTGCAACTATCGGAAGTCTGCTGTAACTGCGAAACTAAGTGAGATGCAGAAATGTTCATGGATAATGTTTTCATAGTGCGAATTCTGCCCAAAAAAAGGTTTCTATGGAATATTCAATATCTCTGTTAGATTGCGAAAGAGCATCGACTTATCTTCTTAGCTCCTGACATTCTCTACCGCAATTAATTTTTACAATTTTCCTATTGGA
>JABSMS010024864.1:0-10584 GCA_018902275.1 Aleiodes sp. PSUC_FEM 10030003
ATCTATAATTTATACATTTTGGAATATATAATCAATATATTTTTGATTTACATTTTTTAGAATATATTTTTTTCTACACGGGCTAGCATCAATAACAGAGAATAAATAGAGATTAATTCCTGAATATAATATGAAACTCACTACTACTACTAATAATAATAACAATGATAATGAGGGAGCAATTATAATTCAAATTTAATTGGCAATTAAATTCACCAAAAACAATACATCTTCATAATGGTATATTTTCGATAGATCGGGGTAGAATTACCTTCGGTTTTCCGCTGCCATTTCAGATTCCAATTCAGCTAGTAGCCTACAACTCATAATGTATAGATGTGTACTGATAACTCGAGGAGTGTGCGTTCCTCAGGGAAAACAAACACTTGGTACTTCAACTAATACTTGACTTCATTCATTAATAATATGCAGTACACTCGGTGATCTTGGTTATACTTAATAACTTGGATATTTTTTTACGAGAAGTATTGATCTGCATTCGGTTATCCAATTCGAGAGGCTAAAGACTACTAACTGAAAGTGAGGGCTTATGTTGGTCTTATTTCTTCGAACAAAAATCAATCTCTACAATATCTCTATTATTCTCAGAACCAATGTTATGTTCTTATGAATTTTAAATGTGCCGAATTTATGTATGAATACTCCGAATACTATTGTTTTTATTGAGATATTTAGTCCAGTCAACAAATTGGTAGTTCTGCGGGAAATGTCATCTTCTCGATTTTTTTTTCTAAGCTATAAGGGGTGAGAAAATATGTATCTCTATGAAACCTTGATTTCCAAATCGTTCTGGATCAATTATTTTTAATAAAAAATCAATAAATTTTCAACTCACCCAATCTTTTTGGCAGGATAACTTTTTTCCCGTCACGAGTAGAGTATTCAACCAAAGATGTAAATTTTCAGAGGGATGAATGCAGAAGTGAATAGTTCTCATCCCATCCCCTTCCTTCCAGTCATTTGGGAGATAATTAATTTACAAAATTGATTACGTCTGAAATGTTTTGCCAAGAACGCCATACTGGATGCCTCTCCGCGCAAGCGCACGCCTGCGCGTTGGGGCAACTAACATGGCGAAATATTTCAGACGTTATTAATTTCGTAAATTAATTGTTTTTTAAATGTCTATCAGAAAGAAGATGAGATGGAAAATACACTGAGAAAAAAAATACTGGCACTTAGTAATTAACTGTTTTTGCAAAAAAAAAGGTGATTGAAACAATCAAATTTTCGCTTCCTTCGAAAAATATTCTTTCGCAACAATGCAAATTTACTAGCTGGAAACACATCGTTTTTGAAAGGATAACAAAATTACTTGTTTCGATCGATTTTTGTCGCAAAAACGCCGAATTACTGAATGCTAGTATTTTTTTTCTCAGTGTATGCTTTTCTTTATTTATTTCTCTAAAAACTCACTCCTATGGTTGAATACTCTATTTCTAACGGCAAAGAAGTTGTATTGAAAAAAGGATCGAGTGAACTGAAAATTGATTAGTTTTTTGTTAATAACAATTGACCCAGAACGATTTGAAAATCAAAATTTCATAAAAATTCATATTTCGACACCCGTCGCAGCTTAAAAGAAAAAATTGAAGGGGTTCGGTGACATTTTCTACAAATATTAAATTTGGTGCTAATTTGAATGGACGTACCTTCCAAGTGCTTGAGAATAAAATTCATATCATCAAAATACTTTGCCTTAGGGAATTATTTCTTTCATCCTTAACTAATAGCTTATATACTGAAGAAGGTTCTAGCTTTAAAAATAATATTTTTTGTCCTTCATTTCGGGATCTTTGATTTGTTTTCAACTTGTTCGGGTTAGAGTTGTGTCTATTCTTCAACTCGGGATGTACGAAATAAACAATAACGCTCTAGATAGATATTATTTTATTATGGCTGTAACTTAAAAAGCCATTGAGTCAACAAAAATGATATATTGAATTCATAACAGTTGAAAACAAATTGTTAAAAAATGTAAATATAATTATAAGAATGAGTATATGAAAATTTAAAAAAGACATGAGACTAATTGTAAAATATCATAAATGAAAATGAAGATAATATTTCGAAAAGATAGTAATTATGGTTCGGATTTCACTTTTGGCATTAAGTACATGAGAAAATATCTTCTAACTACATTAATAATGATAATGATGTAATTTATAGAGGCAAAGAGTTCCAAAATGAAATAGAAGTTAGTAGATAGGAGTGCTGATACATCTCAGTTCGAGCAAAAGGAACAAGTTAAGTATGTATTACGTTAGGTCGCCTCCTCGAGATTGAAGGTGATTTAAATCAAAATTAATCAGTAATGTAACATCTTTGATTTAACATAATAAATTTATAAATACCACAAGCAATCACATAAAGCCTTCGAGCATTTTCCAATTCAAATTTCTCTAGTTATCCAATAAAATTCCCCAAATTTAAAAAATCCACCAACTTCATTCTTTCAGAATGCAACTTATTTCGAAAAAATCGGAAGATATCATCTATGGTTATTAGACAATTTTCTACTTCATTGCCGATTAAATGTTCCAACACTTTTAACTTCAATTGATTTCTCATGTTTTTTTCCTCTCCATTATTACGATAAAGGTAATAACCATATCACATGTTTTATATTGTCACAGACTTCATTCAATATATTACATAAAATGATAACGCAGCAATAACAGATAAGACGGACGACGTTTATTTGTTTCAATAAATTGAAAGGACCACCCACAGAGTAAAACATCAATCTGTCAGCAATCTAACTCTTACATATTATACTAAATACACTTTACATCTAGAACAAACCTGCCTGGGGACACTTTGAATCAACTACAAATAGATTAATCCTGCAAATTGAATGGATCCGGTGTGTATAGTTTGATTGTGGCGTGTGTACAACTCATTCGGGCAGTGAACAAATGTTTGACGACGGTAGTTTAATAAAATTATTACCTATGATTCATTTGAATGTGGTTAATATATTCCATGTTTCAACTGTGTTATTGGCAGAATGAGAATTAGCAACTAATTAATTCTGACTTTGAAATTATTAATTTCAACTATGTTGGTTATGTTTATAGATGATATTAGTTCATATTGATGGCTTACATCTGTTGCGAAGTATCATGCTATTAATTGATGGAAATTCATAAAGTGGATTTGAACCTGAAATAATATCCGATGGGCTATCAACTCTGTGGGCATTCCACTTCAGGTGAATGATTCGGAACGTAATTGAATGTTTTCTTGTAGTGATTACTAATTAATTTATGGTTCACTGCATTCGGACATGCGAATGTTGAGTCAGATTACTCGTCGTTCGAGTCCTCAAACTCATAAAGAAGCGGTTAACACTTATTTTTTCGGAATCATCAAAAATTTGAGTAACGGAATAATGAATTTTCCATTCAATTTTGAACCAAATTTCGAAATCACTTCATCTCGCTTGAGAGCATGACTTCACCGAAAAACAGAGCCTCGACAAAATCAAAGATTCAATATCAAGTTGTGAATCATAAATTCCGAGAGACTCCAGCAATATTACAAAACGTCCCCAATCCCCACATATATTTTTCAATCATTTACCAGGACAAGAAAAATAGGGAGAGTGAGATTTTATAGATTTCCAACATTCGACTGTGTCCCATTACCAATCTCATTTCCGTGGTGGCCCTTTCGCCTTTCTAGTCGGGGTAATATACCCGTGACTTTATACATGGTACCATGCAAACGTCTCATATTTCTGACCATCTGGACCAGTCTCTCCCCCATATACATTCTCTCTCACAGTGTTATTACTTAGTATCATTTAATCCATATTTTCATCCTGTGTTTCGTGTATTTGAGCTATTACACTAACAGCCTCTTGAGTCTCATGTATCATCTATTCGGCTACAACAGCCACTTTGTATCTCTGAAAATTTCGTTCGGTATACCTGTTGTATCATGTCATCAACCTGCTCTTAATTCCATGAAATTATCATTCATATCAATTTGTAAGTTAATTCCTCTGGATAATCACCGAAATCAATAAATCTTCTGAGTTTATCCGCTGCAAACGAAGTCACTGCCTATTTAATGCAACAAGCAATGCACTCACGTTGTCAAGGATTACGAACTATCACTACACTTTGTTTCGGAGGATTATTAATGGTTGCATTTCGGAAGGTTTCGTCTGCCTGAGGAAAAGCTCCTAACGTCCTCACAAGCTGTGTGTCACCACACACTCTCTCACGATAGATTTAAACAGTAATGAACTATCTCAGTTTATATATCCCCGACAGTTCATGTATATACGGTAGCAGCATGTGACCCTTAACGAGGTGGTCCAGTCATATTTTTCATTTCTCTTTCCTGATTTCCACTTGCCTCCATTTATAAATTTCTTAACCGTTGAATTTCGCTTTGATCCACACTGGTGAGGCTCCAATGCGAACATTTATAACTGACACGTGAAAACCACATCCACTCGTCCACAAATGTTACTTACCAAATTAATTGTCCAAAATGCTACTCAAATTAACGACGCGAATTATTTTTCGAAAAATTCAATCATCTGAGATTCGAAATGATAATAATTCTACTTTTTTTTTGAAAATTCTTCCTCTTCTTCTCGTTCGATTAAAAAGCTGAGGATTTTACGAGCTTCATTCGCTGAGGCGTTTGTCGAAACTTGAACTACCACTATGCGGAAAGGATGAAGAAGGAGGGAAGGAAATAGGGGTAAAATTGGGAAGCTAGAAGTGAGAGTCGAATCGAATCAGAGTTCATCCTCGTAAATATTGATGAGCCCTACCGTAAAGTTCAACCACTCGTTTTACAACCCAGACCACGCTATCCGTTTACGTCGATCCTTCCTACTTCTGTGTGTCACGCGGTTACCGTAAAATCCACCTCTTTCGTACTGATAACAAATTATCTTTAAACGCACATAGATAGCTTGACTCGGTTAAACTTCACGTGGAGAGAGAGTATAGTCTGCGCGATCAGATAATGTCTCAGGCACAAATTAACTTGTCTTATTTAACGATCTACACGCTGGTAGCTGTATTAAACGTAATTTTCAATGAAAAAATCGATTATTCATACTTCACTGCAAAAACTCATGGTTTTTTTTAGATACTCGTCCCGATTATAAAATATTTATGTGATATCTTAGATTAAAATGGAGAATTTGAGGCTTGCTCTTCTAAATTAGAGGAAATTCTGCACTAACGCACATCAGAGCTTCAGAAAAGTCAAAACTCTAAACTTTTTCACAAAAATTGAAAATTTCGTTAATGATGTGGTTTTTTGAAATATTTTCAAAAAAATAGCGCATTTAAATAAACATTTTTTGAATCAAGTCTTTTTTCTCTTAATGCAACATCTCAATCGCAGAGTAATTGAATCACAAAAGAATATCTTCAAAACGTTAAAAATATCTTCAATTCAATACGAGAATTTTAAGACGTTGAAAAATATCTTGAAGTGAATTGAGACGTACATAAAATCTACTCTTAAAATATTGATAATCTTTGTCATTCAAATCCATGACATTATGCTTCTTTAAAAAAACATTTTTCCGTTTTATGTCTCTCAATGATGAAAAACAAGGCGTTCCTGAATCTCATGCAAAACTCTCAGATTCGAATTTAATCATTCACCGTACCTCGCATTAAGAATCTCTAAATTTTAGATTATCCAGCTAAAAACATAATTCTCCACTTCAGCGAAATGGTAAAGTCCGTTGAAGCGAATTACGGTGGTAACTGTACTTCAGCTTGTTCTTCTTACCTTTCGACCGTAATATACCAATGGACTATGAGTCTGCGCAAGCTTTGGAATAAGCTCGAGTAAGGTTACATTAATGGCCCTGGGTTTATTCAAAATTCAAGGAGCTTAAATACTTTCCGGACAGCAGCAAATCAATTGACTAAACTTTACCCAGATGTTTACGTTCCTCTATCTCTGCATTAGACGAAAATATTTTACCACATTCAGATGTCTGCATTTGTTATCACTCCATAATCATGCAATGTATTTGGTCTAAGCCAAAAAAATGGCGGCGAATTATTTTTCCAATGCGAAAAACAATTCCTTTACAAATATCTTTCGAAAATTATGATTCCCTTGAAGGCCATAAAATATCCAGAAAATTCGAGATTGCTCCATCCATCAAATTCCACAGAAGAGAATAAAAGATCAAAGAGATGAAATATCGAATGTAGATTTCTCTCGAAATTAAACTAAAGACTTTGGCAATTGGCCCACTCTCTGTTACTAAAAAGGCATATTCTCGAAAACGTCCCTGTATACATGCATTTTCCATTCGTTGCAAGTAGACAGACAGAAAATGAATCACTTTCTCATAGATTTCAGTGAGAATACCGTACAACGCACAAATCACATTCACGATAGTTTAATGTCTACGATAGCCTATATGCCGACATACCGAGTTGGTTTCGAGGGCGTTATTAGCTTCTCTCTAGCTCCCATAGTATTCATTCTACCAGTACCCCGATTCACGTGGATATATCCCATATAGAGTATCTCTCACCCCAACAAGAAAGACGATTTCCCAGTTGCGGCAAAGATAAATCAAGCCGGTAATTAAAGATGTGTTGAGATAGCCTCCGCTGGTGCGATGGACGATACCGTACGTGAATCTCTCTCTTTTCCCCCACCCTCCTACTCCTCTCATTTCTCTGCCTTATACCTTTGCCGATAAACGTGTGCACAAGCAATGGGGCACACATGCATTATACATTCGTGGCACGGTGCACGCGCACAAGTAGGTGCTGCGGCCAATGCGCTACGCCACCCACGTAGGAACTACGATTAGGCGTTAACCCGCATAAACGATGCACTTGCTGCACGCATCCGCTCTCTTCTTCTTCTTCTTCTTCCTCTTCTACTTTTAACATCACGTCTCATGGTTTATTGCGTAGTTGTGATATGTTCAAACGCTCTCTTGATATTTATAAGATTTGCACTCGGTGTGACTCATTTATTTTCGTGTGGGAAAACTACCACTTAAATGGCAATTTTCAACTCCTCTACCGAAAGGATTTCTTGTTTTTCTCCTTTTTCCGCTCGTTTTAGGCAGATAAACGAGGTGCGAAAGATTCAGATAGCTTCTTCCTCCCTTTTTTTCAGCCTTTTCGGACCATCATTTCACTCGAGAATTTCGTTCCATTATATCACTCCGAATTGATCCCTTTTTCGTATTACGAGTTTCGGGGTAAATTCCTCGGAGAAATCACAGCTTCTCTTATTTTTTACGCTTTTAACTGTGTTTCGTGTGTGTTGAGCCTCTAGACTATTTATGCTCCCCAACATGGCCATTCATTCTGTTACCGAGACGGGCGATATTCCTTGCCGCGTGAAAATTCAAAGCCCAAACTCTACTCGAAAAGCTTCACTTGAATCACATATATAGAATACACAAGCACAAATACACGAACATAAACACAATAATATCGTCGGAAGTCCGAGGAAACCTCGGGACGTCGGGTCTTTGAGATGTGAATTTATCGCTAGCGATCGCTTTGCATCCGGCCGGACGTGTACCTGTCGGCTCGTTACGAATTTCACAGGCGAAACGATCTCCTCGATTTACCGACCTTGGATAATATTGTGACAGGAAAATAAGTTTGCCTTAACGTCAACGCTGAATGTAGATCTCCGAGGGGATGAAGAACATGGCTAAAAACGTGTCCAGCTTTGATGAACTTATCCCTAGTTTGGCCACGTAATTTTGCAGCGTTTTCTCAATTATTTCATTACAGACTTATTAATCGAAATAAAACTAAATGGAGAATTAAGAAGTTTTCTTTCAAGTTCCATGAATACTTTCGAATTTTTTCGAATTGTGCGCGCAATAAACCTCCGTCTACGTACACTGTGCAGTATATACAATCAATATCTCAACAATTTATGAATCTAAAGATCCGCAATTACATATTTTTGTTTTCAAATAAATTACGAATGATAGAAGCCTACGTTCACGTTCATAGGTTTTTCGGAGAAGGGTTCGAATTATATTATTGAATCATTTCAGATTTTTTCATGCATATCTCCTCGATAAAGGAGACGTTCAACCTTCTGCCACAGGAAAAAAAAATTGATTTCTAGAAATTCAAAGTGTCCCTCGTCAGTCAAATGTATTGAGTTCCCTCAATCGAATTCGTATTAGCATTAATAAAACAATTAAGTAATCTTCTTCTTTCTGGACGCAGCATCATGAATTTTCAGTAGCAAATGGTTAAAAATTCTCATAATTTACTTTCCGTGTAAATGACTCCCTCTGACACTGAATATTTTCATAGATGTCAATGAGAATATAGTGGGGATGTAAAGGATGAAAATAATTTGGTTTCAAAAACAAAATAAACTTGCGTAATGCCTGAGAATGTGTGGATTCTCCTTTTTCCTTTGAAACACATGTGCCATATGGACTGAATTTAGTTTATCTTCAGTTATGTTGCTCGCAGAGGTGAATACTGTACTGAGAATTGCCCCGTGAAAGTTTGAATTATTTTTCAAAATTGTTTATGTAATTTAATTTTCCCCAGAACATTGCTACCAAGTAGTTTCTATGGATGTCAAATAAATTTTGACTTTTATTATTACGGATAAAAAGGAGATATGAAATTTCAAGAAAACACAATATTCATTATGAACAGTTTTACCATGACGAAATAAAAAAAATAAAGCATAATGTGTTGTAAGCTGAAGTCGAGACACACACAATTCTCATCAGTGCTTGTTTCTTTTGCCTTTGTTTATCCTATCTGTCGGTGATCTATGAATTATGTACACCTCTCTGTCATCCGCATGAGACACAACAACACTTTGAAGAGACCTGTTTTTATCCAAAAAGAAGTCGAGAGAACAACGCCCAAAGTCTTTAGCTATTCATGTGTTTATTTTTGTCTTTTTCTTCATAAATGAGAGACGACCCAAAGTGGAAGAAAAAAGAATTCCAATAAAGCAGCTTTATAAAAAGAATTTTCTCGTCTCAATGAATAATTCGTAAGCACAAGAGTTCCATTGTTTAGTAAAAAAAAGAATTTTCATTTTAAAAAACGTACAAAGATTTTACAGTAAATTATATAACTGACAGAGACAAGTTAAATAATATATATGATCAAATCATTAATTCCAGACGATGTTCAACTTGTGAAATTTTCATTATGTGGATAAATTAATTTATTCAGTATTATTACTACGTGATCATCTCATTGTGGCAGTTACTTGAAATTAACATTTTTAAATTTCATTAGTTCTTAAAATTTGATTGGTAAGAACTAGTGAGTTGACGCTTATGAAAATGCTCCATAAGAAATTGGAACATTTCTTATAAGAATGGGTTCAATCTTTTATAGAAAAAAAATAATTTCTCGAAATTTTCATGCGTGTAATATGGCCGTCTCTCTCATACTAGTGAAAGTTAATATTTTTTTTTCTTAATTCTAATTCTTCTATTATGAATTAATCTTTAAAAATTAAGCAAGCATATTCGTTAGTTATTCTGTATAATTTTTTTGTATATTTTCGTCTTCTTCAGTATAAATCGCTGTATTTTCATTTTAGAATAATGTATGATCAGACGAAACGTTGTTGCGATATAATTGACAAATTCAATTAAAAAAATTTCTTCTTCACCATTTTTCACTAGAATTCTGTTGAGAGTGACTGCAATGGCCGATTATGATTTCGATGTTTTTAAAAATAACGTTCGGAGAAAAAAAAACTTATGAATATATAAATTTCACTTTTACGATGGTGAAATTATCTCAACCATTAACGTTTGTTCCTTAATAAGGAGAAAAACAGCGACCCCTCTGCAGCCATAAGGCGATCGGATATCGAGAAGAGAATAAGAAAAACATTGAGGGTCGTGCACGATCCTTTTAAGAAAACGGAGAGTGAAGAAAAAAAATAAGATAGAAAAACAGAGCAATGCATTTTATTCTCAGTAGAGAAAGGAACGCTTGGCTCTTTCGGGGTGATGTTCACGAGTATTTTTCTACGGGCGCGAAGGACGCGTAATCCGGGCTATCGTTTTACAATGCTGAGTTGCTGACTGTGTTGGCAGTTTGGTTTGGGAAGCGGAGAAGTAAGTGGAGGTAGGAGATAGGAGAGAGATGCATCTCAGGGGCGACTTTAAGAAAAGGATAATATTGACTCAGCATCATTCGGAGTTTTACCGTAGATACTCGATGAGGAAATTGGGTTCCATGTTGTTCTCGGAGGTTGACCCGGGTTCAATTTTATAATCTCATGATGCTTCTTCTTTATTATTTCATTGTGGAAAGAATTAACGTGCAGGAGAGAGTTTGGTTCTCTTCATACACTAAGAATCTTTGATGGTATTTTCCCGCGTAAAAAAGAATGGTCGATGAAAGACTTTTTGAAAATTTTTGGGTGATCGTTGGAGAATTTTTCATCCACGTTGGTGATATGGGACTAATTTCGACTTTTCAACTTCCCTAACACGTAAGTCGACCGAAAGTTCCCGTGTAGAAAAAAATATATTCTAAAAAATATGAATCAAAAATATATTGATTATATATTCCA
>JABSMS010024875.1:0-10584 GCA_018902275.1 Aleiodes sp. PSUC_FEM 10030003
TCAAAAAAAAATCGAAAAAATGTGCCTTTTTTTGCTCGAATTAACGTTACCCCCCCCCCCTTGATGAAAAATTCAAGTTTATGTGCTATTTAATTTTTGAATTGGATGCGGAAATTCAGGTTGCTCGTTGAAATTTCAATGCTTGAAAAAGAAAAATGATATCGCTCTTGAATTTTCCATGAAACGTGGGATTTCAAGGATAACTGTCTTACCTCAAATGAATATTAAGGTTCTAAAATTCAATATATACATTGACATTGCATTTTCAATTTTTTTTAACAGTGTAGCAATATAGGAAAATTCAGATAGTAAAAAATATGATATTCAGAAGCTGAAGATATAACTGTTTAATTGTGCAGTTCCTTTTTGGGTGAATTGACGCTCGTTCTCCCAAATTATCAGCAATTAATTGGGAACTAACCTAAGAATTCTCATTTTTTTCTGTTTTATCAACCGTATTCTGATATACTACCTCAAAAGAGCTAACATTGTTCCCCTCCCCTCAAATACCAAAAAAAATAAAGTTTATTAATTAATTAGAAAAGTTTCATTGCCCTCAAATAATTTTATGAAATTACCAATAAAATGTTAATTAACACTACAAATTTTTCCAATCAATTAAGGTACTATGGAAACAGAGGAATGGGGGGCGGCGGAGGGCTACGCGCCACGGAACTCCGGCGACGTAATATTAACGCATCACAATTAAATTCATCAATAAATTCAAAAAAATTAAATAATCCTGAATTACGTGATGTTGAAGATAATAAATTTATTGATGATGTTAATCAAGTGGCAAAAGTCGGTTTATCATCCGGCCAGCCAACTTGTATCTGTGGTATTAGTGGACGTAATATGTTCATTAATAATGATAATTGTTGGGATAATTATATGGTTGATGAAAAATTTGAGGATAATAGAAAAAGAAGGAGGAGACGGGGTAGACGAAGGGGGCGGTTTTGTCAAAATATTAATTACGATATTAATGATACGATGAGTGATGATAATTATGAGTGGAGTGAGGAGATAAACGATAACTTTATTCCGGAAAAAACAAGAAGAATTGATAGAGACTGCGGCAAAGGACTCCGGCAAATTACGGAGATGGCTGTTAGTACGTTGCTCCTTGGTGTCGTCCTGCTCGTTACACCAGGTACTAATTACATTTAATTACCTCGAAAAAGAAATTAGATCTAAGCACTCTTTATTTTAAACGATAAACATCGAAGTTTAACGCGTGAGAATTTTCCGGTGAGGAGAATTTTATTTTATGCACCCCTCCACTTCTTCTTTTACCTTCGTTCTATTATTCTTTCCACTGAATGGCCAACGTGTGTGTGGGAAAAAAAAAACGGAAAGCCTTGAGGAATTGTCGCACGGAGAAGAAACTTTAACTACATGTGCAAACTTCCGCTTGGCAATTTCCGTTATTTTTTTTTCTCGAGGTAAATTATTGTACTCATCTTTTTAAAAACCTCGGGAAATTAAGGTTTTTATTCACAGAACCGCGGCATTCCGCGAGATTTAATGCGAGGGAAAAGTAGTACTTAGTGGGGAGCCTGTTTTTTTCTGGTGAGAATTCCAAAAATAGAGTTTTCAGGGGCGGGAGAGGTTGAAGTATATTTCTTGGGAATTGGTGCGGAATTTATGGGTGGAAGGGAGGATGAGAAGTTTTTTTTAAAGAGTAGTGTGAGGGGGGGAGTTTGTCAGGATTTGTGGGTTTTTTGCAGTAATATCTGGGGAATTATTGGGTCGGGGGGAATTTGGCGTGAGACATTTTTTGTAGGGGAATTTTTTGAAATTATTCAATTTGAATGAAATTATTTTTCTATCACGTTTTGATCATCGAATATCTCGAAAACCGCGTGGTTTAGGAGAATTTATGGAAGGAGCATTTTTGGAGAGAATTCAATTATCTACAAAAAAGGTCGTTTGACGAATTTCGCGAAATTGCTGAAAATGAGTTTGAATTTGTAATTTCTTCCCATCGTGTTTTAATTATTGAATATCTGAGAAACCGCTGGATTTACAAGAATTCATGAAGACCTTTTTAGTAGAAAATTTAATTCTCTACAAAAAAAGATTTCTTGAGAAATTGCGTTAACTCGATTTGTTTCGGAGATATTTACGGAAATATATCACGTAAAATCTCAGAAATCATCTTTTTTTTTCTAGAAGGTTTACTTTATCAATAAACATTTCCGGAACTGTTGGATTTATGGAAATTTACGAGACCTTTTTCATGGAGAATTCAGTTCTCTACAAAAAAGCTCTCATGGTAAATTTCAACTTTAAATCATTGAATATTGAATATCTCGGAAACTGTTAGGTTTACGATAATTCATGAAGAGACCTGTTTCGTTGAGAATTTAACTTACCACAAAAAAGATACTGTTATTCATCCCCCTAAACCGGCTTGTTTCCGAGATATCCGTGAAATACTCCAAAAGTTTTTTTTCAATACGCTATGCGAAAAAGTAATTTTTCAGGCACGTTTCACATGCATAAAATTTCCCTTTTCCGCACACTGTGATGAAAAATATCGTTCGATACTCGAGGGAAAAGTGTTTTTTGGGTCGTGGGATTATATCACTTGCCTTCGGCTCGTGTTGTAAACCTCCCACGAGTCGAATGGTACATTACCTAACAAGTGTGGTAAAGTATTTTCCGACGAATGTGAGAGTTGCATAACGAGCCGAAGGCGAGTTTTACAATCACCTGAGTCTGAAAATCTTCAGCACACGTGTAAGGTACAGTTTTTTCATTGCACAACGTATGGAAAGTACCACTGACCGCACGCGAAGAGTGCGAAAAGTGGTTACCTTCCGCACGGCGTTCGTTAAAAATACTTTTCCGCACTTGTATCGAAATATTCTATTTCCACTCTTTTTGTTTGACTTCATGATTCTATTTCATCGATAAAATCCCCATATATATAATTAATAAATTCTTTCTCGCAGGCCTCTGTCACCAGGACGCGGTGCATATAACGGCCATTCTCGGGGAGAGCGTCGTCTTCAATTGTCACGTTGAGTTCCCTGGTGAGCATCCAGTGCCCTACGTTCTCCAATGGGAGAAGAAGGTAGGCGACACGGTACGATATCGGACGATCAACCTCTCTGCTCTCTATCCGTGAGTTATAATAGTATGGGGTTACGCTCGTGGCAAAAAACGCCTTCCTGGCACACGAAAAATAAATTATTTGAATTTATTTATAAAATTATAACAAAATTTTTGTCGCAATTCAGTGATGAAGTGAAGAATGATGATAAAAGTCACTTTTACATGATCAGTTTTTCCCGTAGGGCTAATGCACCAGTGAATGAACTTTCATTATAATTTATAGATTTACTTTACATGTATTTGTTCATTTACTGGTGCCAGTTCATTCACTGGCGCATTCATCTTGTGACTCGGAAAGTAAGTGAGATAGAGAAATTTCCGCAAGAACCTTTTTTGTAGCTCTGGTTTTCCGCTACAAAAAAAGTCTAAATGGAATTTTTTTTTCTCTTATTTTCTGAGATATTGCACAAAAATCAAATGAAGAATTTTGTCTTCAATTTTTACAAAATATCTTGGAAACTAAACGAAATAGAAAAATTTTCATTCAGACCTTTTTTGGAGAGGAAATCGTGAGCCGCAAAAAAGATTCCTACAAAGAAATTTCTACCTCGGTTATTTTCCAAGATATTCCACAAAAACCGATCAAAGTAAAAATCGACAAATCTGGTTTTGCAAATTCTGTTTTCAGTTTTCCCGAAATATCTCAGGAGCCAAGCGAGATAGAATAATTTTCCTCAAGATCTTTTTTGTAGAGGAGAATCAGACCTACAAAAAAGGTTTACTCAAAAATTTCGCTATCTCCCTTTCTCCCAAAAATATTTCAAAAACTCCGATCTCAAACCACAAAAATTCACTTCCGAACTGAATTAACCATCAAATTTAATCTAAATAACATTTTAAAAAATTTGAGCGCAACCCCTTCCAATAAGACACGTGTAAACGCCATATTGGAACGATTTATTTGAACGTTTTAATAATTGTATCGTGATGAGCTCGATTATTATTTATGCTTCGTCATTTAACTGTAATTGATGAGCTTAATTGCTAACTAATACATCAAAGTATATGCTAATTAAAAAAATTCTTGTCACTGAAGAATTTATCATTGAAAAAGAACAAAACAGTTTAAGTAAAGAGAGGAAAGAAACGGCGGACAAGACGCGCCATTTTTCAATTCAATAACTTGAAAGTGTAGCAGTTATTAGAATTTTTTCTTTACTATTATTAAATATTTTTTGAGAAGAAAAAAAAATTAAAAGTGTCTGTCATTAATATTTTTAGAATCCGGAATGAAGAGGGCAGAGCGCGTTTTACAAACAAATAAATAAATTCAAATTTTATTTTATTCAGTTGGTTTGAAAAATAATGTAAATTTATTCAGTCCAAATCACATTAAGTTGAATTATCGGATAATTCCACTGATTTTACAGCAAATAAATTCATTATATTGGTAAAATCGGTGCACGGGATAGAGGTCATTGACCGCTGGCAATGCTGCGAGCCTCACAATGTTTGCTCTCTCTTTCAAATTTTTATTTATTTGTTTGTTTTATTTTTAGTTTATTAAGTAAAATTAAAATTAATTCAAGTTGTAAATTTGAAGATAAGTTTATTTTATTTTCTTTCAAGTTGGTGTTTTGAAAATATCTCAGAAACTAAGGGAGATACGGAAATTTTCGTATCGCGCTTAGATTCCGAGATATTCACAAAAAATGAAATGAAAAACACAATTTTCTTTTTTTTCTCATTCACCCGGTTCGATTTTTTTGTCAACGGTAAATCATTAATCATAGAAGTCATATGAATAATCATTAGAGAGTCTTAATTATAAAATTATCAAGTTCAAAATAATTTATCGAGGATTTCAAAAGAAAACTAAGAAACACCATGCCTCTGTCTCTCTAATCTCTGGTATGCCTATGCATGCTTTGTGGGAGGAACAATGGAGCAAAATGGGTGTCTCGACGAACAAATTTTGGATGGAATTTTGCTGATGTTTTTCCGAAATTTGCGTATGGAAAATGCCCGAAAATAATCAACTTTCGATGTGAATATCTCTGGTGCTCTTCATTACTACGTGTCGCAGTTGGTCGCAAATGAAAGCTGAGGAAATTTCCCATCCATTTATTTTTTTGTGACTCAATTTACGACCAAAATTACACAAGTTATCGTCGATTTTATGAAAAAAAGTTTTTCGACGATATCTCTGTTAATTTGGGTCCGAAATTGAGTCACACAAAAAGAAATAGACCGTAAATTTTCCCAGCTCTCATTTGCGACCGACCCCAACACATTGTGACCGGAGATATCCCCAAAAAACTGGGAAAATCCTGTCAATTTCATTAACGAAGAAAATCAGTCTCCCCAATAAATTGAATTTCTCCCCAATTTTCACCGAGAATCCGTTTTGCCCCAGAGGTCCACCTTACCCTTATCCACCCTTGCACTCTCGGCCCTCATACCGCTCTCTCGCAGCTAATTCCCAGTGCACCCCGTATCTAGTAACACGTAATTAGCATTGCATGATAGTTATCAGTAATACAATTACCAAAAAAAAAACTTTTTTCTCTCTCTCTCTCTTTAAAAAAAACACCTGCACAAATAAATTACCCTCCCTCCCCTGGCTCATTAAAATCGTGTAAATTTCCCATTATTTTGTGTCTGTAATTCCCAATAGTTTGCCATTAAAACGGGAAAAGGAAAAAAGTGAAATAAACCAAAAGAAAGAAATTACAAAAAAAGAAAAGAATTGTTTCGGCGAGTGTAACACAGTGTGTGCACTACCCCGACACATATCGATTGGTACTCTGGTTAACTGTTAGTTGGCTTAAAAATAGGCCAAAGAGCACCTCTCGCGGCCTTGTGTATAAGCTCATGGCTCAACACGAAAACTCTCACACAGATATAGACAAAATGTAAACGTTAAAATGTAGAGGAAAGAACGAAGCAATAAAAAAAAAAATGGAGAAAAAAAAGGGAGAAATAGTTAGGCTGCAGATAGGAGGTCGCATGTGCATAATGCACTAGCGCTGCATGGATGCTAAAACCACTTGACTGTGTCAGGGTTACCAACCTTCGTTACAATTCAACAGTGAAAAGAGCCCTCCCTTCCCCTCCTCCCGTGCTCTAAAGTGGAAAATAAAGGGGTATTCGAAGTTACAGCGAATGATAGATATAATATGTTGAGTAAAATGAGAAGAATAGAATCACTCGACCCTATTTTTTTTTTAAAACCTCATTTCAACACTCGTTACTGTCTACTCAAATTTAATCCAACTGAGGATACCTTTTATTATTTCGCACTAATGTATGATACACAACAATTCTACATGGCTTAACTATTGCCGCATGGTGTACCCTCATGAAAGGAAGAAACAAGTTGAAAGAGGAAAGAATTGTAGGATTCATTGTCGTCATTAAAATGTTCTTTTTTTTTATTCGAATGAACATGTTTCATGGAATCATTAATGTCTCATTACGGCGATGTCTCTCTAATTTTATGCGCATTCTTATTGGTTGAGGGGGTTTGTAACTCGCGTGACGCCATGCGCAAAAGGATGCGCGTGGGTAGGAGCGAAGCTCACGTGTTGAGTGATGCTTTTTGAGATTAGTTTTGGAGATGATCAATATCGCGAAGTTCACTTGATGAACACCTGCGGAAGGAGAGGGTTTGGGGGAAAACGTGAAGAGACCTTTTTTGCAGAGAATTTAATAATGAACTACACAGGAGGTGTCTTGATAAATTCTCCTGAATCTCATCGTTTTCGAGATATTTATAGAATGAATTCAACGCAATTTTCGTCATTTTTCACAAACTCTACTGTAGAAAATTCAAATCTCCCGCGCTTTGTACTGATTCTCATTATTCACAGTCATTGTAACATCACCTTTAGGTCGAAAGTGAAGCTGTGCAAGCCGTTGTTCTCCAATTTGAATGAAGGAGAATGTAGAGCCCAGCGTGGGTGGAATTAGAGAGCCCCCAGAAGATTAATAGTAGCAATAATAATGAAAATTCGCTTGAGGGGGCTTGTAACCCGCGTAACGTCATGCGCAGGAGTATGCATATGGGGATGAGCGAGTTCTCTATGTTAAATTGGGCCGTTTGGGGTTAGAGTGATGCCGCAAAGGACGCGAATGCTGTCCAATATGAGGACAGAAGGAGACAAAAAATCATGTGAAGTTTATTTAATAAATATCTCTGAAACTAGTGGGCTTAGGGGAAAATGCCAAGAAAACTTTTTTATAGAGAATTTAATGGGGTACAAAAAAAGTCTCTTGATAAATTCTCCTAAACCGTTTCTGAAATTTTCACAAAATAAACTCAACGCAAGTTTCAACTCTTATCACAAACACCATCTTAGACAATCCAAATCTCTCGCACTTTGTACTGACATTTATTATTCGCATTTATTGTGCAATTACCTCTATGTCGAAAATGACGCTGCGCATGCGCCGTTGCTCTCTCTCGCTTGCCGCACAGGCCAATTAAAATCAATGCGAATTCAGAGCCCGGCGTGGGTAAAATTGGAGAGTCACCGCTGTATTTCATTCATGATTATTTTAATTTGCCTCGCATGGAGACGAATATTGTTATTAAAACTATTTTTATGAGTAGGCTAATTTGGTAATTAATTTTTATACCAAATAAAACTGCCAGCAAGTTAAATTATTTATGAATTCATTAAAATCAAGAAACTTGCACGCTGTTTTATGCAATGGTTAAAATAGTTTCGTTTAATATTTTAAAATCACGAGTGATCCCTCGTTTATGATGCGTGTTGGTGTTGGTGCAAGGGGCAGGAGATACCAATATATATATGGTACGAGTCTTATCCAACACACAGTGGTGAGGGTTACGAAGGACGTGTCTCGCGGGTAAGCCCAAATTCACCATATGGATCAGCGAGTCTAAATCTTACGAATATACGTGAGACTGATCAAGGATGGTACGAGTGCAAGGTCGTCTTCCTCAATAGATCACCAAACAGTCCAAAGAATGGAACGTGGTTTCATCTCGATGTTCATGGTGAGTTTTGAGAAAATTATTCAATTTTTTTCTATAAAATCGATTTTAGAGTTGAAGGAATTCATGGATTTTTGAAATTTTCGGGATTTCAATGAAAAGGGCGGAAAATTTGAACCCAGAAAACCATATAGAACGATCGATTTTGGTCGATTAGTTTCGCAGATTATAGAGAATTAAGAAATCATTTTTAAAAAAATGGGTTTTTCAATATCTCGTAAACGCTTGGGCTAGAATTGATTGGATTATAATATTTTCCAGCGCAAATTTTCCGCTCTTTTCGATGGAATTATAATTTTTTTGAAAATTCATGAACCTAATTCCGGAAGAAATGAACATTTTTTGAGTTTATGTCGTTTCGATGGTTTTGAGATATCTCGGAAACTATTAAGTCTTGGAAAATTTTCAAAGATACCTTTTTTGCAGAGAATTAAATTCTCTACAAAAAAGGTCCAAGGGTAACACCTTCTAACTCCACTCATTTCCGAGATATCCGCAATTCATTGCAAAAATGATGTTTATGACTTGGTTCCGCTGTTTTACCGCTCATAAAATTAATGGATTTCATAAATTTACGCTCAGAAACGCTACGATACAATTAATTTTGATCCAATAATTTCCGAGATTATAATAGAAAAATATAATATCTCAAAAATTATTCCGCTAAGATGCATTGTATTATCGCATTTTTTAGTGGGAATTTCCTCCCCACTCTTCGATAGAACGGATAAAATTCTAAGAATCTATAGACTTCATTATCTCGGGCATTCTTTTTCTGTGTAATTAGAAAAATTTTGCATTTTAAATTGAGGAATAATGGAAGTTTTTAAACGGTTGATAATTTTTCCGCGAAAGGTAAAATGGAACTTCATTAAAACTTCTCTCATTTACTGAATTTTTAATGCTGAAAGTTGAATTCTTACGTTTGACAATTAAAAGATGTAACAAGGCAATTAATCATTTCTAGACTATTTCAGTCTTGAAGAAAAATCAAATGACACTCAAATACCGATTCCATTCTCATAGAGAAAGTGAGATGAAAATTTTGCGGCTGGAGATAGAATTCTTTTGATGCTTCCATTGAAAAGCTGAGAAAATTTGCCATGGAAAGCACATGTTGGAACTGATTTTCGAAATTTTTTGAACATTGGGCGGTTTTTGTCAAAAATTCGTGGCCCAATTTCATTAATTTTCGGAAATTCCAGTATTTTGGCAATATCTCCGGTTCTAATTGTCGTAGCGTAGAAACTCACAACCGAGATGAAAGGTAAGATCATTTTCAATCGTTTTGAGTGGTTTTGGATGAACTATTTTTGAGAAAGTTATGCTTAATTTGGTCAAAATCTATTTTTCTGTCAATCTCCTTCTTAAACCGCGAAAAATTAATTCAAAGTCACTCAAATCGATGACAAATGAGCTCACCTTTCATTTCGTTTCCGAATTCTCACGCTACGACAATTAGAACGGGAGATATTCGTGAAAAACCTAAAATTTCCGAAAATGGAATGTTTGGGCTTTAAAGTTTCGGCTGAAACAGCCGAATTTTCATAGAACTCACAAAAATCAATTGTAACACATGTTTTTTATCTGAAATGTTCTCAGCTTTTCAGTCGAATATATAGAAAAAATTCTATCTCCAACCGGTTTAGTGGAATCTCCATTTTACCCCACTTTCTTCCTTCTTATTTCTAAATTCTTTACTTTTATCATCATTATTTTGCAAATATCTAAGAAAATATTGGGTTTACGGAAATTCATGAGAACTTTTTTGTAGTCCTTGAAATTCTCTACAAAAAAGCTTTTCCTAAAATTTTCTGCTAAATCCACTCGTTTCGGAAATATTCACAATATAATTTGCATACAATTTCCCAAAGTAACTAGTAAATTGGTAAAGGATTGTTCATTTCCCGTATATTTCAAGAACGATGAGCTTCACGAGAATTTATCAAGAGACCTCTTTTGTAGCCCATTCAATTCTCTGCAAAAAGATCCTTTGACATTTTTCTTCAAATCCACTCGTTTCAAACATATTCCCAAGAGAAACTAAAATAAATTTTTTCCCTCCATCTCTCTTTCTCCATTTCATTACTTCCATTTGTCTTCATCATTTCACTCGCTCCCTTATTGGGTAAAAATGTTTCGATGCATCATCTTTCATGTTTAAAAAGTAGCGACAATCTCATAGGCCGAGAAACGTTTTAAAGGCGAATACACTCGAAATGGATTGAGTCATTGTTGGAGGAAATCACCCCCTCTATCATCCTCGTTGTCTCTATTTTGTTTCGAATTTCTTTCCTCTAGAAATTGTAATTCAATGTAATTTTTCTAAGGTGACCGTGATTGAAGAGGTGTGAAATTCGATCGGAAAGTACAGGAACTCCCGGTATCTCAGTTAATAGAGTAGCGGAGCGGCAATCCGAGGGTCGTGGGATCCCGTATGGAAATAAATATATTTTCAAAAATATAAGAAATTTATATTTCTTTGAAACTATATAAAA
>JABSMS010024886.1:0-10581 GCA_018902275.1 Aleiodes sp. PSUC_FEM 10030003
TAATAATTCTGTCTAATCTCGAATTAAAATAACGGCTTTCGAAATTTAATTTACATATTGATATTGAATTTTCAATTTTTCCACAGTGTAATTCTGTAATAAACAAGGAAAAAATTGAATAAAATAATAGAAAAAATAAATAAATAGAAGAACTATTTTTACATAGACGCGCTCTACAAAGCAATAAGTGATTATTAGAAAAATACGACTGAATTATTTTACACTGTGTGTAAACTGCAACTGATAAATGAACCGTGTAGTTAAATTAACCGTCTTTTAGTTTATAAACACAACAAACAGGAATTCTCCCGTTATTATGAAGATGTTAATTTCGCGCCATTGAGCGACAAAGCCCTCTTTGAGTTCAAGTGAAGGGCAATTTTCAATCGAGTGAGCTAACGAGAAAAGTGGATACATCGTGAATAATTCGAGAAACATGAGAATGTAATTGAGAGTAATGATGTAAAAGGAGAATTTTCCTCGCATTCACGAAATTCCGAATGGAAAATTCGCTATTTCGAATAGACGAAGCAACCGAGAATATTCGATTTAAATTAGGGGGTAAATATCTTCGTTACGATCGAGTTTATTAGAATTTTTCGAGGGATTTTTTGGTTTCGTTTTTATGAAGGTTTTCAAAATAATTTTCAACTTTTTTTTATGGCTATTTTCGGCCGATGCAGATCAATAATAAAAATATTCGAGAATTATATTGTTTCGACGTTTCGGTTCTCATTCGGAACCCACTTCGAGGAATATTTATTATATTTCACTACAACAGGTTACATAAATATTTTAAATTATTGTAATACATATTGTTTGATTATTATAATAGAAAAAACATTTCATTAGTGAAAACTAAAAAAATAACGAGATTTTTGCAATAATTTTCTCAGTAAAGGAAAATTGAAGCAAAAAAAAATTCCTACAAAAATTTTGTTATCTCGTTTAGCCTTTGAGATATTCTCCACAAATTAATTTTTGTTTTTCCTCGCTACTGATTTTATCATAAAAATATCATAAAAGAAAATAGAATCTTCAACTACATCGAGAATCATTGCAAAATAAAAAAATTTAGGTATTATTCACAATCGCTTTCATCATACTTTTCATAGAAAAAAGTTTTTGCTATAATACTAATAAAAAAATATGTATTACATAAATTAAAATATTTCTGCATCTTTCTATAATAAAAAACAATGAATATCCCCTGGAAAGAGATCCGAACCGCCACCGAAACGTCGAGAGAAGATACTTCTCTTCGATTATTTCTATTATTGACCTACATCGACCGAAAATAGTCACGAAAAATCCGAAAAACAATTTTTTATGAGAAGTTACATTGTTTCTAAAAAAAACTCCCTCTATGAATGCTGATGACGGGAATATTTCCCGAAATATTCGCAAAACCATTAATTTTCAAGAAATTCTTTTTCTACTTGACTGCGAGAATCGCTTTCCTCGCATCCATTTCCACTTAAAATTCAGTAGAAAGAGCCCGCACCGATCGAACCGTTGCATTTGCCTACAAACCCGTACTGTACCCGTCGAATTCATTTGTTTGAAATAATTTCCATCAATTGGTCAAACTTCACTGATAAAAAATTCTACTAAAATGCTCTTGATTGATCCAATCAGGTAATCAACATCATATTAAAATCGTAAATTAATAAAAAAAATTGTCTCGCGATTTTTCCAGAAATATACAGCCTCCAACTGACGACATTGTTGATGAGATGATTGGATGTGGTAGATGGCAGATTTTGATAACCCTACTTCTTAGTTTCTGCACACTCAATCACATGCTGAACACTGGTACTGAGGCACTGATGCGACCAGACGGTTATTGGTGCAAAAAACCGAGTTATCTCAGCCATTGGACTGACGTTGAATGGATATTATACAGCCACAGCATCGAATCAGTGAGTTATAATTTTTCCTGTCCTCATTAATTTCTATTAAATTCTCATTAAAACTGTAAATTTAAATTTTTAATACATCCAATTCAGTGTGTTGGTATTTGTAATCGTAAATTGTGGGATCAACAATTTTTGGCTGACGGGTATTTTCAAGGATGCAAAGTTTATGATATTGATTACACTCAGTTGGTTAATTTGAATTATTCAGAGAGACCATTATTTAATACCGAAGAAACAATTCCTTGTCCTTATGGAATTCATTACAGTAATTTGAATGGACAAAGTTTAGCGCAAAAGGTAAATTAATTCGATAGGAAATTTTTCTGATTTTTTTTTACTAAAAATTCATTATTTATTTCAATTTGATATTGATTTTTATGGAAGAATTTTTGTAATTATGTTTTTGTGGCGTTGATTTCTCTCGACAATCAAGGTCATGACTAAAAGTTTCGTCACATCCCTATTTCTCGACAAATTTGAGAAAAAATAATTGAAACTCAAATTGATTTAAATTATTTTTCCTCTCCATTGATTAATTCTCTCTCGAAGACAAATGAAATTGATGCAATCTCCAAGTTTACACTGTTTCGTCAAAAAGAATAGAAAACTCCAGCTTAATATTATTTTTCAATGGAATTATTACAATTTGGAGAATCCATAAACTTCATTGTCAAGAGAAATTTTCTTGAGAGTATACATTACCATTTTCTCAATAAAAATTAATAATTTATCTTTCTTCAAAATTTTGTATAAACAATTCATGAAAGATAAAGCAACAATCATGAATTTTTCATTAAAGTTGAATGATCTGATATGATCTTTTGAATAATATCAGTGGCTTTCAATAAATCTTGAACAGTGACACTAAAGAATGCCTTTTTTTCGTTCCTCCTCCACGTCTTTATTTTTTTTCATTCTCTTAGTACAATAGAGGATGTGATAATGGAAGAATTGTGTCAAGCCTCTGGCAATCTTCCAGTACATTTGGAAGAATAATCGGTTATATTTTTATGGGTATACTTGGTGATTTAATCGGTAGGAAAACCGTTTTATTTATATCATGTGGAGTAGTACCAATTACGGCAATTTTAGTTGCAACCTCGTCTCATTACATTGTTTTCATTGTCTCAAGCATTGTTAATGGATTTTTTAACGGAGGCTTCTCAGTCTGTTTGCTTCTGATACTCGAAGTGAGCACTAATTCGAGGAGATCCGAATTATTGGTGATTGCATGCTGCAGTTTTGGTTTAGGATTAGGTAAGAAACATTTAGGAATTAAGGGCGATGCTACATGAAACGTGATCATAATACGAATGCACTGCGTGAAACGCAGGAAGACATGACGTAACAGTGATGCTACAGAACACGCAACGCGTAAAAATTGTATAAATTCCAAAACCATTTACAGAATTTTTGCGCTACGCGTACTGATCTACGTTGTGCCCTAATTTCAGGCCATTTTTTGCGTCTTACGACTTTCGATTGAATTCAGTAGCGAAGAGGTAAAACAGGATAAGTCGATTTTCTCTGCCAATTGTTTTTCTCAAATATCTCAGAAACTTGTGGAGATACGTCCTTTTTGCCCTAATGCTTTTTTGTAGATCTTGAAATGCTCTACAAAAAAGCATCAGGGCAAAAAGGGCGTACCTCCATTAGTTTCCGAGATATTTGTAAGAGAAGATCGGCGGACAAAATCGACTTATCCTGTTTTACCTCTTCACTACTGAATTACCTTTACGTCTTATGTAGCATGACCCTCATGTAGTTCCGTCCTCACCATTCATTGCCCCCGTAAAAACGCGTCGCTACCCGCACAGTGAGCGTCTCGTCGCTAAAATTACCTGTTATAGAATTACTGGAGAGGGCCAATGCCATTGTAGCATTGCCCTCACGTTCACTCGCTCTTAAAGCATTTCTGCACGATTTCAAATAGTTTTCACTAGAAATAAATTCATCCAATGTCCACCAGAAGCTTCAAACTAAGCATTAGAATATAGTAAAAATAGCGGGACGCTCTTTACGTGAGTAATGAAGCTTCAACGGAAACAAAGTCCATGATAAAAAAATAAATTTTACAGGATTATTACCAGCAATCAACAACTTCTTTGAATCCTACGATTTGATGTTAATATCCATAAATATTCTCTTTCTCCTAATGTTTCCATTCATAAAAATAATTCCCGAATCACCAGCCTGGCTCTTCTCCATCGGTAATCTAAATAAATTGAATAGAATAATACGTAATGCTGGAAGATTCAATGGTAAATCAGTACCCCAATCATTTCATCTGATTTATCAAGACAGAGGAAGGCTAAAATTATCAGAAAAGAGACTGAAATTATGGAGTATATTTCATGAACCGCAAATTGCATGTGAAATCATTGGAATAACATATTTAACTGGACTATTCGCTATCATATTTGGTTCTTCATTCTACTCGATACTGTCTTACGTTACAAAATCACAGCTGGCTAATTCACTATTGGCTGCTGCAACAGTTGCTGGTATGCTTTGTGGTCAGTTTTGTATGCTTCTAATAGGCCACAAAAAAATCCTTCAAATAGCAATTGTACTCGTTCTTGTTAGTTCGTTCATGATTATTATCGATTTGCATGACATGAGACCATCAAATACTGGACCAGTGACTACGCTATTACTTATTAATGTATCAGTTGTTAGTCTAAGTTATGGTGTTTTGTTGAACTACAATGTTAGAACACTACCAACACTATTACGTGGAACAATGTCTGGTATTTGGAGATCAATTTGGGCATTATTTGTGTGGGCTGGTAATCATGATTACGTTAAATTTCCAACAATTGCATTTTCATTGATTATGACGTGTGTACTTGCTGGATTATTCAGTCTCAATCTCAAGGATTTGTGTAATCGTGAATTACCGGATATTATGACGGATTCAATTAACTTCAATGTGTAATTATGATTATTTCATTTATTTTAGAGTTGCGCCGGTGAAATGGTGAAGAAAGTCGAAAAACATTTTTGGGATTTATTTGCGAATATCTTTGGAATAAATCGTTTTTTTGTGGAGAAAAAAAGTTTCATAAATTCTCAATTGTTTTCGAGATATTTTCAAAATAATCTACGTGTTTTTTCGACTCCTCCCTCAACCAATTCGATCTTAACTCAATTTAATGCCTCAATCTATTTTCCAATCAATAATAGAAAATTCAAACCAAAACGTTGGATGATTGAGGAGAGACAGGAATCCTTTGACGTTACCAACGAAACGAGGCACAGCAGTATTTTAAAAAAATTCAAAAAGAATTCTATTGAACCTGAAGAAATCATTGAATCTTAAAATGCAAAAATTTTCATTGTGTACATAATCATGCAGTTGTAAAGTCTGAATAGTTTTACATGAATGAAAAGGACAAAAATAAAATGTGATGAAAAGAAACGATGCAGACTTTTTTTTCGCAGACAGGGAGGCAAACTCCTCTCCCGTGGAATTTTTATCCCGGACTCGGCAACACCGCACGCCCAATCGATTTACATAGACACACACACGAAGTACTAAAGAGAGAGAGAAGAAGAGACTGTGTACAACCACACACCTTTTGCCTAAAGACCAGACTACCATTTTTTTTCACACCGCTATAAAAATTCTTTTTATCCATTTTATTCATTTCATTCTTTTACCAAAACCGATAATACAATAGTCTTTGATTTGTGTCTTTGTTTTTATAGAGGAATATGGGATAAAATGAACACTTTTATGAAATTATCGGAGATAGAATTTTCTGAATGGTACTGGTGGATAGGTGAAGAGATTTTCAATAGGAATGATGGGGAAAAAAATAGAATTTCTCGATTTTCCTTTTCAATTTATTCTCGTTATCTTTGTAAACTTTTAGTTTTTCGGTGATAACTCCGGTTCTAATGGTCGCAGCATTTTGAAATTGGTCGCAAATGAAAGCTGGGATGATTTTCCATCGATTGCGCTTAAATCGAATCGATTTCTGATTAGAATTAAGACAACTACAGACAAATTGGAAAAATGAATTTATTGGATTTTGACTTCTTCATTTTTCGCCAGTAATCAATTTGTTATTGGACATGCACTAATGACGCTGAGTGACTTCAAAGAAATGGTAGAACCCAATTTGGAAAAATTGGTAAATCCCAATGAATTATTTTTGTTAAATAATGAACAAAATCGGGAAAATGTTTAGAAAACTTATGAAGCTATTAATGGAGAAAATTGATAAATAAAATTACATATCGTCGATCTAGAGTCAAAAGGGCGTAAGTGCCATTTTTTAAAAATCTACCAAAATTGAATTTACATTCACTTTTTCATAAAAATACTAACTCACGCCCTTTTATTATTAAGAAAAAATGGCAGTTACGGCTTTTTGATTCTAGGGCGACAATATAGTTTAGTCGGAAAAGGATGGAAATTGATCATATCTTCGTCAAAAATTGGAAGATCTGCAAGATCTTTTTATTTGCTGACAAAACATTTATTAATTAAAAAAAAGGATGCTCAAAAAATGATAAAAAAGGAATTTATATCTATTTCTCATTTATCTATATTTATTAATTTCATTTATTGATTTTCTCAGTTAATAGCTTCCTGATTGCCTTAAAAATCATATTATAAACATAATCCATTCGGTTTCATCAATTTCTCACTATTTTTCCAAAGTCCCTCAACATCCTCAAAAATAAAAATTAATATTCATTTTTTAAACATCATCATTCCGTTGGAATTGAGAAACGTAATATCGTAATTGCCCTCTCGATATACCATTATCCCACGAAAATAATCATCGACGCAAAGAGAATTCTTCTTTACGACTTTCAATGAGCTCTTTCGAACTAAAAAACACATAGTGTTTCAACAATATCATTGAATGGTTTCTCAAATGGCCACTAAATTCAGAGAAAGAATCTCTAAATCTGTCGTTTAAAACCGTAAATTCTTTCCACCATTTTTTCCCAACGAAAATTCCTTTCAAACATTCTAAAAGATTTGATGATAAATTCACTCATACGGAAGAATTCAATGCTCAAACGAAAAAATTGGAGAAAACATGAAACGCAATATTCCATAATATTTGAATATCTTTTCTCAATTGTTTTATTGAATAGAAATATATCCGAGTTCACGTGTTTACCTTTTCTCATTCTTATTGCATTGTTTCCACACGTTTCAAAACCACTTCTCCACCTTCATTGCCCACCTGAACCGTGAAATGGCAGTGCTCTTCCCCTTTTGTTTTTTTTTTGTAAAGAAGAGAGAATAATAATAAAGGAAAAGAAGAAAAAAACAATGTATATATACAGTGGTACTGCCTCTTTTTCTTGCCTCGCTTCAACTTCAACTCCTCTCACTGGAATATCCGGCGTCCCCTGGAGGGTGACCCTCGTCAAAGAGAGATCTCTTTTCTCCCTTCTCTCATTTTAATTAATAGCTTTTGGATTGAGTTGCAAAACGATCCTTTTACACGTTTTTTTATTTTTTTCCGTCATATCAATCGTCTTTTAAAATCTTCCAGATATTTAATCAAATATTTTCCGTACTAAATCCTATCGCATCATTTATTATATTATTAAGTGAGAATGAATTTTTATAGTTGAAAAGATAGATTTATGAACGGATAAAATATTTAGGGTATTAATAGCCTTCGAAGAATATTAATTTAAAAAGTTGCCGTGCGTCGTTCATCTCTCTCTTCCTCATGGCATCTGTTGAGACGATAGATGTTAATGAAAATTGGAAGAAGACGAGGGAAGTTCAGCAGTTAAGTTGTGAGTAGCGATTAATTTCGTATTAGTATCGATTTTCATCGAATATCGCGAAATTTGAGGCGAATTGGAGTGCAGGTGATCACTTATTTCTTTGTGCCTTGTCAAACGTAATATTTTTATATTCTTATGAATTTTTTCGTAACTCGTTACGAATTTAGTGGAAATTTCAGAAGTGGGGATATCGAATTTCTAGGTTTAGATTCTTATTTTATATTTCATTATGTTTCTTGACGATCTCCCAAATATTTTTACTTTTGCACTGAGAGAAAAAATACTAGGATTTAGTGAAAGTTTCTTTGCGACAAAAAGTAATTGAAAGAATGAAATTTTCATTTCTTTCGAAAGATATTCTTTGGCAAGACGTTGAAAAAATCACAGTAACTTGTTTCAATCTTTTTTTGTCGTAAAAACATCGAATTACTACATGCCTGCATTTTTTTCTCAGTGCACACTAATTCTTCGCCTATTAATAATTTAGCTGATTTAAATTAAGCATAATTGCAACAGCAGTGGTATTGTATTATTCTTTCTGGCTCCGATGAGTTTTCGAACCTGAAGTCTTTCATTATATAAAAAAAAATATTGAAAACAAATTTTAAATTCTTCAGTAACATCATCGCATGAATTCAACCAAACCCTCAAAAAATCGTTGCCAACTCCCTTAAGTATCAAATCATCTCTCTGTTTTACCGACAGAGTTCCTCCCTAATACCTTAATACTCTCAACCATCAGAGTTGAATAAAACCCATCACCGTTTTTTCATCGAAAAAATTTATCAAAGTCCCAAAGAGAACAATGATGCTTCCATTAATTTCTCCCTTTGTTTCACTATTTATGTTGAATCTCATGACATTAAAAAAATCCAAATAATTCCCCGTTCCAAGAAGAATAGAAATCAAATGATTTATCACTGGCATTACCAGCCGGAATAAAAGAAGAAGCGAATTAATGCTGTCACCAGTGTCTAGGACCTTATTTTATATTTCCCTGAACGTTTTGTCGTCAGTTGCTTCCAACGATAATTTATGTTTTTAAACTTTTTGCATGATTTATATGTAGAAATTACACTTGTAAATGACGATAAAGCGATCAGATATAAAAGAGAAACATAGAGAACTTGCCGAGGCCTCAGACGATTTACGAGCGGTTCAGTAGATTTTTTCCGTGCCCTTTTATTTTTTCTTCTCCTCTCTCTTCCCCCCCTTTTTGTTATTCTCTTTCGCTTTTAACCTTGACAAACGTTTCAAATTTATAAAATTCCGTCGACAAATTCTAGGAACAAAACGGTTGCGTAAGACAATACCAATTCACGTCTATATACTGCCTTGAGAAGGGAACCGAAAGTTAAATAAAAAAGGAATACAATACATATTCCTTCGGGATATTTTCACAGTTGATCAGACATAGTTATATACAATGAGTGAACGTGGGAGAACAGGTGGCACCTGCCGTCGGATCCAATTCCTTCCGTAGGATGCTGACGATAGAGATCATCGGTTAGTAACACGAGAGATTTTTCAAACCACATCGATTTGCGTCTTTTGCCCCCAAAAAATAGCAAGAAGGGAGAAAAAGGGACGGAAAAAAATTATAAAAAACACAACAACGTTGAAGAGTGCACGAGCCCAATGTGAAACAGGTGGCCACCACTGGTAGACTCGTGTTAGAGGCGCCCGTTAGTGCGCTCGAGGGTAAAACACTCTTGGAAAAAGAAATAAAGAAAGAACTTCGAATCTTTCAATGTGTGAGAGAGGGGGCAAGGGGCGAAGGGAGTCTGTCTCTGCTTACCACCTGACGGCCTCGTGCCCGCAACCCGAGACTAAGATTCAGTTGCTTTGGTAATATATTTTGGATATAATTTTCACATTCAGTACAAATCTTTTGAGTAATATGAAAAAAATATGGAAGTTTCATTTTTGATATTGAGGGGTAACGGGACCTGCAGTTTTCCTATTTTCCGAGGATGATTTTGTTCGTCATGTCGACTTTTTTGGCGAACAAACCACTTTGACCCGTTCTCCCTTATTCACAAGAAAACCGTCAATTTTAAAAAATGGAAACGGTTAGGATTTCAAATGAAAACGATCCTATTTTCGAAAAATTCCTGAAAAGTAATTTTAACCCATGATTTTCATCGGAATATTTTTCAACTTTTCAGTGGAATTATTGAAAAAACTTTACTTCGAACCGTTTCATTGGAATATTCACTGTAACCCAGTTGTTCTCGGATGAAATCGATGATTCAATTAGGAATGTCTCTTATTCCCGTTGTCGTAGAAAGTAATAAACCAAAATCGATTGTTCTAGACTGTTTTCCAGAAATTTTCTGTTCTTCAGTAAAATTCATCAACTCCATTGCTTTTATCGTTCTGCTCAAGAAAAATGATAAAGATAAAAGATTGAAAATAACGATCAAAAATATCGGATACTGGCATTGGTTTCAGTGGAATTATTTTAACGAGGTATGTGTATTCACTACTGTATGTTTGACTCTTGTTTCCGGTTAGAAAACCACGGATAGATGTGGTCAATTCATCTCTCGCTATAACCCAAACACGTGGCAATACAAAATTACGGAATAAAATAAAGCTTGTCGCGATGAATTTAACGGATGCTATTTTGGTTAAATTTAATCGAATCAATCTGTAAAGGCAGATCATTGGAATTTAGTGTGTCGCATTGAATCATCACAATTTTGTTCCCATTAAATTTCAGTTAATTGTTTAAATGACAATTTAAACTATTTGGAAAGTTATTAGAACAAAATTCATTGCATCGTAGAATTTTTCGGTACGAATTTAATTAAAAACATTGAGAGGTTAAAAATCCAGCGATCTAACAGGAAATTGGTCAAACGAGAATAATCGCCGCGAAAATTATTTT
>JABSMS010024897.1:0-10580 GCA_018902275.1 Aleiodes sp. PSUC_FEM 10030003
TCAATATATGGTCGGATATATGTAATATATGAGAAATATATAATGTCATATATATTCAATATATGAGTAACATATATAGTCGCGTATAAATTAATATATATTTTTCCGTGG
This sequence comes from Aleiodes sp. PSUC_FEM 10030003, assembly GCA_018902275.1. Classification (NCBI taxonomy): domain Eukaryota; kingdom Metazoa; phylum Arthropoda; class Insecta; order Hymenoptera; family Braconidae; genus Aleiodes; species Aleiodes sp. PSUC_FEM 10030003. Next base: position 112 of record JABSMS010024897.1, read on the forward strand.
GGGAAAACAGAATCGACTAGAGGCTCACAACACAATGCACTAGCTCAGTTTCAGATTGATGTTCAAATTCCACAACAATCTGACCGCGGAGGCGCGTAGGGTTCTTATACAAAAAAAAAAAATTATTACAATACTCCTGATATCTGAAATTCTAAATCAACAAATTACTTTAACATTAATTAAATAAATAGATTCAATTGGGGATATTATAAATCTTTAATGAATAAAATATTCATAAAATTCAAAGGAATCTTTGTTTTGATTTTGTGCATTTAATTTTTAGCGAGGCTCAATTTCCATCTCAATCACACGGATCTAATAATTGTAAAATATTATAATCCAAACATTAGAATCAATCCAAGTCAATTAATAATTAAAAAATTAATAATTCAATTCAATGAAAAAAAAAATCGAACACAAGCGTCACCGCGCCGACAATTCAATCACGACGCTATGATTATCACACAACGCCGTTACAATTTGTTTTTATTATTATGGCGTCACAAACAACAAAAATAAAACAATGATGCTAAATACTTTTTTTTTTTAAAATCTTCTTCAATAAATACTAACAATCAGGAACTTAACTACTTGTGCGTAATTTGGAAACCCCCTTCCCAGTGCGACATCTAATATTCTGTCAATACGATTGGCAGAATGCTTCCGAATGGATTGCATCTTTTTATTCTTTCGGATAAAAAAAGCCAATAATCCATTAATAATTCATGATTCTACTGTAGAAATGAATTCCTGGAACCCTTTGAAGAATGGCACTAATGCCTTCTCATTCTATGGTTACTATGAAATAGTCACTGCAATATGGAAAACAAAGGGAAGAATAGCCATAAACATTTTGATGATATTCTGATCATCCCGAATTTTGATTAATACGAAAGTCGTTGTGATGGTCTCATTGCCCGAGGTTTTAATCTTCGTTTTAGAATTACACTAGTGCAGTTCTAATCGAAAAAGTATGTTCTTTTAGTGTGTGTATTCTTAGAAAAAAATGAAGGAAAACTCAAAATTGTGAATCCATATTGCACATGTAAATGCCGTAATGAAAAATTTACTATCTCTCCAGGGCCAGGAATACAGAGTTCAATAGGAGAAGCACCGCGACCATTTTAAAAATAATTTGAACTTCTGGAATTTTGGACAATATCAAAGTCGTTGGGAGAGGCTGCATTTCCTGAGATTCTAATCCTCATACTAGAATGAAACTAGTCTAGTTTTAGGTGGAAAAGGATGATCTTTCAGATGGTGAAATAAAAAATATATCAGGAAAAAATGGAGAAAAATTCAAATTTGTGATTTTTCCAGAAAAGTGATTTTCTAAATCTCGAATGAGAACCGTTGAAGCCGTTGAAATGAAACCGTTGAAAGATTCAAATTTTGACAACCTTCAGCGCTCGCTGCGATACGTTTCTTAAGCAAGACTTAATGGAAATCGGAGCAGTAGTTTTTGAGATATGAACATTCCGGCAAAAATAGATTTTTTAGAATATCTCGAGAAGTAGCCAACCGATTTTGCCCAGTTTCAATACGAAACGTTGCATTTATAAAACCTACGAACTCATGAAATTGGAAGTCGCTAGCTGCAAAATCCATTGAGGGATCGTGATGACAAGCTTTTTGAAGAAAATTCATAAAAATTAAAATAACGATCAAATGGAAAATTGGAGCAAATTTTACCGCGAGAGTAAAATATGAGTCGCATCGAGATGAACGTCATAGTTCAACCTGGGCGCAATCGGTCAATTTTTCGCTGAGATATCTCGAAAAAACGATTTTTTGTAAATTGCTTTTTTCTCAGGATCTATGAGACCGATCCCGCCCGGATTCATGTGCATACACACAGACTTTTTTTAAAAATGTGATTTCTCGACGTTCTGGAACATTATGAGTCATTTCCCGATGAAAACTCAAAATTGAAAAATGTCACGTTTACATAGCTTCCATTCGAAAGCAACAGAAAATAGACTTAAAAAAAATTAATTGAACGATTTATGATGCCAATGAATTTCATATAATACAAACGACGCCATTCGCTCAATCACACACACGCGCCGTTAATTCTTTTTAATATAATTTAATAATTCAATATAAACTTGATTTTGAATAACCTCTTTAAAAAAATTTAATTCTTAAATGCACTTTTAGAAATATAACTTTTAAATAATTAAATTCATCCAAGACGCAATGTTCATAAAAGTAAATCTCAATTGAAACGATTTTCCGAGCAAAACCAATCGTGGCGGAAAACCCACGCCAATTAATCTATCGATAAATTCTTTCACGGATAAATTAAAACTCTTACCGGTATTATCTCTTTCAGGAATCCAAACGTTTCAATCTCCTCCTCAATAATTATTTTTCTAGCAACGATATAATTTTTTTCTCTACGCTGCAATTCGCTTTCCAAAAATTTCGGCAATTAATTTCAGTTAACATGAAACACAATGAAAGATATTAAAACAAAAAAGTCCTTTCTGTTCTAACCACCAAACGAAGAGTGACGCCTTCAGCACGTCGGTATGATGAAATCCAGGGTACCGGGAAGAAACACATGATTTGTCCATAAAATGTTTATAATCAACCAATCACCGATATGACCTCTTATACGCCTGCGCGGAATTCAAATTCTGCAGCCATAAGATGCAATTCCGCCTTGAATCTCTCTTCCTCGATTCAACCACCATCAGGAATTCATATAATGAACACTCAGCTACCAGCGTACAAAATAATTGTTCAATTCTAATAATTATTATAAATTTGTTGTAATTCACAGCGCCCTTCTTTGTTGTTGACTTGACTCGGACGACGGCATCAATCTTTCCGTCTTCTCAGTCCTTTGACGGCTTCAATCTCCACGTCCATAAGATACTGCCAATAATCATCAATCCTCCGAAATAACCGCAGCAAGAGTTTTTCGGCGGGAAAATTTAAAAGAAAAATAATTAATAACCCAAATTTATCAACACAAACCGTCTTGAATGAGTTGACCCTCCGTTTGGTGGCTTACAATTTCAAAATATTAAATGAATTGTAAATTATTACTTTCGGTTTTAAAAAAAGAACTTGTAACGCAAATACCACGTTACAACTGTGTCCAGGTACGTGTATGTCTCATATATGCTCATACATATTCGTTTTTCACAGGAAGACTTGATCACATCTGTATATATATGTCCATATATGTTTCATATAAGTTTCATATATGTACTTATATGTTTCGTACGTATATATTTATGCCCATACATGTTTCATATATGCTTCATATATGCTCATACATAGCCGGTTCTCTCGGGGACATATGATCATGTATGCCCCATACATTCCCGTATATGGACATATATGTTCATATATGACAAATTTTTACTCGGGAGGGCTTCGAATTGTGGAAAATTTTGGGTGTTCGAGGATATTTTCGACTCTAGATATCGTAGCGAGTTAGAATTGTGCTCAAACAAAAGCTTGCATCATTCACCATAGATTTCACCAGTCACAAATTCATGTTTTATGATTTTTTATATAGTTATGGAGCAAAAACTGTTAACATCGAAGGTCCCACAACTTCATTAAAAATAGTCAAAAATGAATTGGCGGCAAGTGAAATCTACAAGAAAAGATGCCAGCTGTCATTTGAGCATAACCCTAACTCGCTACGATGGAGAGTAACGGAGATATCCGTAAAAAATCGAAATTTTGAAAAAATCGAAGCGGTATGCCTCAGATTTTTGACTAAGAACATTAATTTTTGCAAAAAAATTGGAAAATCCAATTTTTTTCATAGTTTTCACAGGAAATTTCCCTGGCTTTTCAATGGGAATGTCCATGGAAATTCTGTTATGGGTTAATTACATGAGCTTTTTCTCGGTAAAACAATGAAATTTCAAATTCCCTCGAAAAATGTTCTTTTACAACAAGGCAAATTTCGTGGCGGGAAATACAGCACTTCTAAAAGGATAAGAAAGTCATTTATTGCAATCGTTTGTTGTCGGAAAATCCCCTAAGAATTAGTTGCTAGCATTTTTGTTCTTAGTGTGTCAGAAGAGTTACCACTCATCCTGCATTGGAAATCATCCCGGACGACCGAAGGGAATATTGGGAATAGTCTTATCCTTCTTCTGGACACAAGAATCAATGAAATATAACAGAACTATTCGTAAAGATTCTATAGTCATCATGATACATCTTTGTAAGCGCTTTCTCGATTAATTTGATTATTGAATTCCAATATGAAGTTTCATTGCAGGGGTAAAATCACTATGTTCAATCAATCTTCACTCAATAAAAGAAAACTTGAATCAAAAAGAAAATTAGGGGGGTCCAGTTTGCCCCGTGGTCCATTTTATCCCAAGGTCCATTCTGCTCACCCTTCCCTATAAAACTGGAAAATTCGATGAGATTTGCCTGTTAAAACTTTGAAGAGTAAACGCATAAATGATAACACATGGGAACCTATGAAATAACAAACTTTGATAATTAATCGATCAGAACTGGTGGGATCAACTTGCTTGAGATTCCGCAAATAATCGTAGAATTGACGCAGGACTATATAAAAACTTCTTCGTGATTGAATTTGCATTCTTCCTTAAGTGTTATGATATCTCAGAGACCATGTATTCTTCCAACTATCTTCCAAAGTATTGCCAGAAAATTCATTATCCCACAGCAATTTCCAGCAAAGTTATACTGCCGTACTCTTTCGAATGATTTAACGTATTTATATCTCAAAGAAATCCTGCTCTTGCTTCAATGTAACATAGTCAATTCAATATGAGTAAAGGGAGAGACTCTTTCACTAATGCTGAAGAAAAACAACGATAAAGGTGAGTATGTGAATCAAAACCGGTCGAATAAGTTCTCACTCACCAACCTGAGAATCGGACGGAACTGCGAACCCGCTGACCAAGTGGCCTCATTAATCCGAGAAGACCGGAAGCGGTTAGCCGCCATTGCCAATGGACATCCATATATATTCATTTATTTTTTTCTTTTCATTTGTTCAATTTGTTTTTCATCTATCAAACTTGATTTCCGAAAGCAAATTTATCAACTTTCTTCTCAGTAATGAAATAAGAATAATAATTTTTTTCATCAATCGACATTTACAATCTCATCTTGAGGAAAAGACGAGGAGAGGAAAAAAAAGTAAAACTGAGGAAATTGTAAACACAGTGGTCTCGTGCTTGTCCACAGTATTTGATTGAACTATAAAAGAGAAATTATCCAGGTCATTTAAAATATCGAATGATTTTCATTAATTTTGTGGTTTTGAGAAAAAGAAAAAAGGGTTTTTCTAAATAGTTTAAGTTTGGAACTAAACGCCTGCACTCTAGGCCTAAGATATGTCGAAAAGTTGCTCTAGAAATTCAAATTAACGGTCCACACATATAACTTTGATATTGAATAATTTGGAGGTATATATTATGTTTTTTGTTGACCGGAGGGACAGAGGAGATATTGATATCGAGATATCGTCCGGAAAAAATTAGGTATACCCCTAATTATCTGGATACATGAATTAGAATTGAATGCAGAAATTAAAAATGTCCTAGTTTCCAATCGTAGACTAATTTGCTATCATAAATTGTGTTGTCAATTAAGTTTCATATGTGTTCTGGCGAAGAATAATAAATATGAATGGAAAAAAATGAAAAATCTATTTCTACGTTCATCAAGCGAAGGAAGGTAAAATCAGCCATCTCACGTGATCTTGACCTTCCGCGCATTTGTGTGTTGGCGTTCTGGAAAGTTGGATTGCTCTGGATTTCGTATTTATATTTGTTTTGCCTCGTTGTTTATTTCCTTTTCCTTACTATGGAAAACGGTGAGAGTACTATTCCACTGTCTGACGCCATCTGCATTCTAGAGGTCACCATTGCTAACGAACATTTAGCTTCTAGTTCTACGACTGGATTTCTCAATTGCAGAGATCGAGCTTTAGAATATTGTATTTAAATTGATACAAGCTGAAATACGTTGTTGGGTTGTTTGAGCTGGAAAAATTCTAAGTCCTTTTCCATCATTTTTTTTGGTTCAAATGAAGGATTTCTTAGAATGCGTGTCAGTAATGAAGTAATAAAGAAAAGTGAATCCAAAAATCATATGTTATTTATTTTGAAAAAATCTTAGGGACGAAGTCATGCACAAAAAGATATTTGCAAAGTCTTTCAATTTAGTTCCCAAAAATATTTACAAAAGAGTTTACAATGATTTATTTATATCTTTTTGGTGATGTCCCAACTAGCTCAACTCCTCTCTATCCCAGTCTTATTGGAATTCATAGCATCGGGGAAAGATAAAAACTGAAATGATTTTAAATGGAAAAAAAATTGAAGACACTTAGAATCGAGCTTAGATGAGTAACTCAAATATGAGAAAAAAGTACACACCGTCGATAAGCTCAATTTCTAGAGAATAATTTATTTATTTTTCAAGAAGATTATCATCGCATAAAACTGATGAATGACTAAATATTTAGAAATATCGAGGCATGAAATCGCCTCATAACTCCTCATTATGTCTCCATTACTTTGTAAGTAATTGCTACTTTTCTACAATCATAAAATCATCGTTACTCTATTTACAAACAACACCTATTAAGACTAATTCGAGACGGAAAAAATTCTCACCAAATCTGTCAATCACAATGAGCCCATGAATTTAAAAAAATCAACAATACCTCAACAATGTGAGGAAAAAATATTGGAACAATACATTCTCCATACATAAAGAAGCCTGGAAAAATTCATTAAGACTATGTAACCTCGTTAACTGATTATTCACATGGCTTAACAATAATTCATTGCATTAACTAAAATAACGATCCTGATAAAATGCATAATGTAGATGTAATTTTTTCCGGTTTTTTCTTGTCTTTCTCTCCGCTTAATTCAGTCAACGATTAATGAGTCTCTCTCAAATAAGGTGATACTGGCATGAAATGAAGAGAGAAGTAATGATAAACGGGATGAGGGAATATGGCGTGTGCGTGTTCTACATACGTGACACGGTTCTCACTCCTGTGTTTTGTGTTAAAATTTTACACACACATACGAATAGAGGAGCAGGGGACGTGGTTGCTCGAAGTGAAATGATCACGCAAATGAATTATTATTATTATTCATATGGATGTATGTGTGTGATATTTCTCTTCCAAAGTTTCCATATTAAAATAAATGGCATTTAGTAGAATGTAACTTACGGTTGACTCGTCACATGAGAAATTGTGGGGGCGAATGTATAGAATACCATTTTTGCAACACACACAGGTGTATTAACACGTGAAACCATGAAACGCATCATGTGGAACCAGTTTCAAAGAAAGAGGAAACACCTCTCCGTTTCGCTTCCAACCTGAAAATTTATCCCCTCTTTCTCATTCTCTCATTCATTCTTTGTTTCGCCCTGCAGTGCATTATTTTACTTGTTATTAACTGAATAATCCGAGTTGGTTCATCCTCTACTATTATTAATTTCCTTAATTTCAACTACTCACAAACCGGTGCGTACTTTGCAAGAATCCTCATCATCCTTCATTTCAATCCCACCTTCGATATTTTACTGTTCCTCTCACTCCCTTTTGCCCGCGTTTGGGTGTTTCCTTCCACACACTTCTGCAAAACCTATACCATTGGTGTTGACTCTCAGTTGCAATATAAATGAAAAAAGGGGGAGAAGAGGTACATTTACACTGGACTTGTAATCTCGTGAGCGAGATCTACGTATATAAAGTGATCGGGGCAAGACGCAGGTTCAGAAGCTTTTGCACCGCTCTTGAGAAACATTACAATTTGATTTTTATAACTATCGGCAATTGGGGCACGTGTACTAAATTTATGTTTTTTCCAAATTTTGCTGGAGTCTGATAGTGATTGATTTCTCTGGGGCGGATTTTTTTTCGCTTGCGGAGGTAGCTTCTCGAATTACTAAGAATACGTGGTTGAGTGAATTTCCCGGCTGCGTGAATATCTCATAGGTAAGTTTTTTCTTGTTAGTATTTTGTTGATTATTTTGTTGACTGGATTCAAATGATTGATGGATTTTACTTTATAGAAATTCCTTGCAAATTCTAATTTTATTTTGAGGGAAGATTCAACATTTTTCGTTGAAATTCTCACACTTCAAAACATTACTTGTAATTTAAAGTGAATTTGTAGATTGAAAAGACTTGGGATTTAAATTTATTTGGACATACGAATCAATGAATCATTGTTTATTTCAACAGATAAAAACAGAACGAAAATGAAGGGAACGCTTGTACTGTTGTTACTTAGCGCTGTTAGCGCTAGTCTTGCCAGTCCACTCGAAAAAATTGGGAAAATTTCTGTTGCCGAGGAGCAAACAATAACTCTAACTGATCGTGCCAAATTTGAGGAAGAACTCGTACGTAAATTAAACAGCAAGTGTTCACAAAATGACATAAGCAGTTGTATTATGTTGAAACTTATAAATTACATGAATAAGCTAATGAAAATAGTATCAATGCGATTATCCGATGATATTGAAATTAAAAAAACGAGCCAAGCAACGGAAGAAGCTGTAACCTCTGAAGCTGGAAGAAGTAATGACGAAGATTCAGAATTTATGGATTTAATATCGGGCAAAATTTTTGCATTCTTAAAGTCAAGAAGTATCAAATGGAGAATTTTACCTGAGGACGACGTTGTTGTTTCAGCATCTGAAGATGAAACTGGCTCATTAAATCTCGGACTTTCTGTTGAGAGATCCGATTTTTCATCTGCTGAAGGTAATTAAAATTTTCCGTTATTCAGAATTTGAATTAGGCTATTGGTTTTGAAGGAACTCACTGAGAGATTTTTTTTTGGTAGTGTACTTAATGTTCTACAAAAAAAACGTCTCCACAAAGTTCGCTGAACTAACGCTTAAAGATATTTCATGAACGAATTACCTCTAATTTCCTCACTACTCTTTTCAATCCACTTTCCTACTGAATTCATCTCGATTATTTTGCAAACATCTCAAATATTATGAGGCTTAGCCAAAGTTAGCGGACCCTTTTTGTAATTCATTGAATTTGCTACTGAAAAATGTTCTACGGTATTTGCGAAAGAGCCCATAATTACTGTTTCCTCCAAAAATAGAAGAGACCCAGATTGTGATGAATTACTTCCATTTCATGTTCTCCAAAAACAAGGAAGAGGAAAGAAGAACAACATGGGCCCACTTCTTGCGGCAGCCGTCCTCAAGATTGGTCTGATTGGAGCACTCGCCTTCAAGGGTCTCGCTCTACTCGTCGGAAAAGCCCTTCTATTATCAAAAATAGCCCTCCTTCTCGCCAGTATTATTGGTCTGAAAAAACTTTTCTCGCACCAAAAACACGTAACGTACGAAGTTGTTGCACATCCGCACCACAGCACAAGCCATACGTACAGCGCTGATCATGGCCATGGCGGTGGCGGTGGCAGTGACAGTTACTCAAGTGGTTGGGCAAGAAATTTCCATGGACAGGGAGTAACGGCTGAGCAGCAGCAACGCACTGGCCAAGAGCTTGCTTATTCAGCTCATGCACCAACTGCCTGAATTCCATTATCACTCTCAACAATGGATATGTAACGAGAGGGTGTACATGATTTTCCAATTGACTCTCCTCACAATTGTTAATAATCGATGAAGAAAAAAAACACGGCAGAAGATCATTCGCAGATGTCAAATGATCTTTCGCCTCATTGGCACATCATCACGATCATCATTATCATTCTCATTATCATCATCATTATCATCTGAATCACTCTGTCATTATTTCCTTATTGTATCCAGAGCCCCTGGTACCTCAAGCACAAATGACCACAAATTTGGACTCACAATGGACTTATATAAAGACGTAGAGAATGGAGAAAGAAAAAAAACTGTGACGCTCAAACGGATACAAGCGATTGCTCTTTTTTTTTCAATTGATTCTAATACGATAGACTTGATGGAGGACGGACTAGATAACGGACGGCGCTAAAAAAGCGGTATTACGGATTACGGATGCGTACACAAGGAGGTGCGTGCCCAGATCCAATGAACACTTACTACCATCGCCTACTTTCCCATGATTATTTCACTTCTTTATCATTCTATTTCTTATATTTTCCACGACTCATTTTTTCCATTAATCTTTGCACATTTTTCCCCCTCTACTTTGCCTCATTCTTTGACTTCGTCAATTTGTGCTAATATTTCTCAACTGATTATCTATAGGCACGGACATGAGACTAATTTTTTTTGTTTACGAAGATACCAAGACACTTGTTGACACAAATCATAGACGGAGATACTGCATTGGGTGAATTTCATACTAGAAAAAATACGAAATTCAAATGGAGATTACGAGATGATTATATTGTTATTAATTCTAATGATATTTACTCATTTGTTAAATAATTTTTTCTTTCATGCTCATAGACAGAATGAGTTACCAGGGACAATTTTTCTTTATATTATTTATTAATACTATT
>JABSMS010024908.1:0-10579 GCA_018902275.1 Aleiodes sp. PSUC_FEM 10030003
CTTGGACCAGGCCTGGTTACCAAGCTTGGTCCAAGCTTGAGTAGGCTTGGGCCAAGCTTGGACCAAGCCCGGGCCATTCGTCAATTCCTACCTGGGTAAGGTTTCGCGATTTTTAATGTCGGAAAAACGAATTAATCCAGTCTTCGCGACACGCAGGAGAGATCGGATTATTTTTCCTCCCTTGGTGACAAATCCTTGTTCACTCAATTTTGCATAGTTTTTCGATTCTAACCCTAATGTTGAGAAATTTTAATCGAGAATGTTCGCACCATATTATTTTCAATCCTAGGGATTTTTTGCGGTCGCTAATGTAGTTTCTTAACAGTTCTCATTATTATTTAAAATTATTTTTAAAAAATAAACTTGTTACAATGAACTTCAGTTTTTTGCTTCGATTAGCTTTGGAAAAATAACTTGAAAAATAAGCGATATAGAGCGATTTTATCCTCAAACCTTTTTTATAACTCTAGAAAGACTTTGCGATAAAGGATGTGGCGAAATTATCCTATGTCGGTTGGTTTCCGAGATATTCGCGAAGAACTAATGAGCAACATGGAGACTGACATTTCTAGTACTTAGTAATCTTAGTTTTTATGGAATATCTTGGAAAATAATCGAGAGAGCGTAATTTAGCTTCAAAATCCTTTTCCGTAGAGAATTTCAAGAGCAACAAAAAAATCTCCATCAAAATTCCGTTTCCTCGCTTAGTTTCCGAAATATTCTCGAAAAAACGGAAAAAATAGAGATATTCTCTTTTACCTCTTCATTACTGGATTTTGTCATCAGTTTTCAGTGAATATCGCAGCACCTACGCGAGATGATTTTCCCTCAACCCTTTTTTGATGAGATTTTCAAGTACTACGGAAATGACTCAAGGTCAAATCACTGTATCTCACTTAGTTTCCGAGATCTTCACTAAAAACTGATGATAAAATTCCGTAGTGAAGAGGAAAGAGAGGATAACTAGAATTTGTTTAGCTGTTTTTTGAGAATATCTCGGAACCTAAGCGAGATAATGCAATTTGGAATAAAATAGCCCTATCTTGCTCAATTGCCGAGATATTCTTCGAAAATGGGAAGAATGGAATTTCTTATTTCGCAATTGAATTTTCGTCATGAGTTGTTTGAAAAAATCCTCATGAGTTGTTTGAATCAATCGGGTTGAGTTGATTTCACCCGAATCCTTCCTTGAAGCTTTCAAAATTCTCAAGAAAAAAGAATCAGACTAAACCCCTTTTGGGTTCCGATTTGAAGAAGCTCGACCACAGGAACGCCATACGCTGAATCCAATGGAATTGAAGAATCTCCTTCGGAGAGAATCCGGGAAGGAGAATACCGTGATGTGGCATTAATCGCCATTTTCCGCCAATCGTATTTTTTTAATCAGTAGAATATCGTCTCCATTTTTTGCAGATAGCATCTACGCGAACTTTTGAGTCAATATGCCCAGTGGAAAGAAAGTTATGCCCTGTCGAAACTGTCCAAAATAACAGAAGAATGATTCCGCATCTCCATTGCCGAGAATCCATTGAAATTGGAGGAATTCCCATCGGAGTATATCCGTTATCTGATTTTTGGAAATCCAGGAACGGGATATTGCCGTTATGCCTTTGAGTGGCAAAAATCACCATTTTCCGGAGACCATATTTTTTATTCAGTAGGAATATTGACTCAAAATGTCCAAATCATTGCATGGATGATTTCGTACCTTCATTGTGTTTTTTGCGTTTCTTCCGTTATTTTGAGAGATTGAGCGGTTGAGGCTCTACTTTGTGAAGGCCCGACCGAAGGGATCGCCATACGCTGAATCCAATGGAATCGGAAAAAACCCCATCGGAGCGATCTGTTATCGGATTCTTGAAATTCCGGGAAGGGAAATGCCTTCGAGTGGCAAAAATCACAATTTTCCGCGGATCATATTCTTTTAATCAGTAAAAATATCGTCTCAAATTTTTTTGCAACGCTTTCGAATGCTGCAGAGAGTATCTCCACAAAACTGGAAAAATCGGGTTATTCTCTCCTTTGCTCGTCACCACTGGATTTTATCATCAGTTTTCATCGAATGTATCGGAAACTAAGCGAGATAGAGCGTTTTTACTTTCACCCTCTTTTTCTAGTTTTTGAAATTCTCAACAAAAAGTTAAAGGAAAATTGCTCCATCTCGCCCAGTTTCTGCGATATTCACTGAAAACTGATGACAAAATCCAGTAGTAAAAAGGGAAAAAAACGATAACCATTTTTTCAGTATGTTTTTGAGAATATCTCGAATACTGAACGAGGAAACGGAATCTCAATAATGACTTTTTTTGTTGCTCTCAAAATTCTCTAAAAAAATAGAAGCTAAATTACGCTATCTTCCTCATTTTCCGAGATATTTCATAAATAAAAAATAACTAAGTACTAGAAATCTAAGTCCCCCTTTTTGTAATTGGTTTTTCACGAATTTCTCGGCAACTAACCGAGATAGAACAATTCCGTCGTCATCCTTCTTTGCCGAGGATTCCAAGAATTCTTTTTTCCAACTCTTCGTTAAAAGCGTTCTGTAAGGTAAATTTACCTATTTTCATTCACGTCCCTATTCTCGTTTCTATTTTCCTGATCAAGATAGTTATTAACGATTGAGAAATTGAAAATTTTCTTTTTCTTTAAAGCCTAGACAAACTAAAAAACAATGATCCCGTCAATGGAAAATTGATGGTATTTTCCCGTTCATCAGATTATTGTGATCAGAAGCAAAAAAAATGAGAATAGGGACACGGACGAGAATAGGTACATTTACCTGATATCTTCTTTTTCAATACTTTTTTTTTAATTAATCGAAGCAAAAAACAAAAAAGTTAAGCATGACAAGTTTATTTTTTTGGGACTAATTTTTTAAGAATATTTCGGAAACTCATAATCGAGATGGGGCGATTCTACATAAATTCTTTGTTGTACCTCTCAGGATTTTCCAAAAAAAAAGAATCGGACCAAAATCGAATTATCCACTTTTTTCTAAAGCATTTCCCAATTTCGTCATTCCTCTTTTAATATGATCCTTTATACGTTCAGCACCCAACATATATATATCATATATAAATGTTCGATGCCAAAGTTCGCCATGTTGAAATAATTTTCACCGCAACACTGTATCCACCTACCCAAATTAACCTACACGGAGAAAAAAAATCATTACAAATTACTCTGCATTTCCAATAATCGTGGGACGAAAAAGAGAACTGGGAGAAATTACTGTTTACACAGTAAAAGTTGATAGGATTTAGTTCAAAATGTGACAAATCTCATTGATTTTCACTAGTTGCCACAGTAATTTTACTCTGCAGGTGTACTCATTTTTCACAGTTCTCTTCATTCCGCGATTACTGAGAATACACAATAACTTTTGACTGATTTGTTTCTACGTGTATGTCATCCGTTCTAACGAGATGAAAGCGCAAGGAAAAGCTCTCATCATCAAAGAGTCCACGTCCTCTCTCTCTCCTTTGAATGAATTTCGAAAAAATGGAGCCTACAATAGACTTTTCCATTTCGAGTTACTAGGAAAATAATTTTTTTTTTCATGACTCAACATTAAAATATTAGCACATTATAACAAAAAATTATTCATCCAATCGATTAAGGGAAATCTACTTGAGACTTAGCTAAATATATTACTTGTATGTTAATTTTCAAAAATTCCCCGATAATTCTAGGGAGATTAACATGGGCAAAAACTGTCCGAAAGTTGAAATGAAAAGGTCTATTGGCTGTGTTCTTTACCCTCGCCACTTTGAACTAGTTCTGAGGGCCCCATGCACACTAGTAACAATCCTAGATGGCGGACAAATCAAAATCTGGGCATATAAACTTTGGTTTCCATGGTGTGTGCATTGGCTTTTTATTTTTGCCGGAATTATCTTAAAACGTGGAACATTCATGCAATAAACGATATCCTGTGCGAATGACGAGTGAGATAAAAGCTTCGGTACGAAGTGTTGAGTGTGCTAAAAAAGATTGAATACAACAAAATATCACTCCAAGTACCTACTTGCCAGCATATGTTGGAATTTTTCCATATCGTTTCCCTAGAGTCAAAAGGGCGTGAGTTCCATTTTTTAAAAATCTACAAAAATCGAATCTACATTCATTTCTTCATAAGAATACTAACTTACGCCCTTTTATTATTCAGCAAGAAAAAAAAGGCACTTAGGCCCTTTTCGGTCAAGGGCAACGATATGTTTCAATGACATTAATGAAGAAGAAAGAGCCTTATAATGAGGATCATGCCATGAGAAAGCAAGCCGAATTTCCATAAGCAAACTCTAATCGCCCGAGGCTAATGACCTCGGTGTCTTTAATTTTTTGGGAATAACTTCAAAAAAAGTTTTCACTCTAAGACAATTTGACATCTATAGAAAAGTATCAAGCATTAAAAAATTATCAGCCAAGCTTTTCCAAGGGAATTTTTCCAATTGAATGAGGCGACCTTTATCAGATTAGGGAATAGACATCCATTATTTTGACAGAACCGTTTATTTCGTTATTTCAATGGGAAGAAATGTTCTCTATTACCCTACACTATATTCTTTCATTCTTAAGTTATAGTTTTTAAATTCAGTGTCATCATAGGATATGATAAGGTCATGAGAGTGAAAAACATGGCTATTTTGATTTGTCCGCCAGCTGGTGATTGTTACTAGTGTGCATGGGGCCTCCAGAACTAGTTCAAAGTGAAGAGGGTAAAGAATGCGGGGTTTTGTTGGGGAAAATAATGAAGTTCTTCCTCACTGACAGAAGGTAAACAACTTCAATACGTGATAAAGTCTACCACAGGATGGCAGCACTCTCCATTTCCACCTCGTGTCGTTACCTCCCGAAAGGTGATGGTATACGGAAGAGAATTGGTCGATGACCAGGGGGCGAACAGGGGGAAAATGTGAAGGAGTGACGGTAGAGTACAACACACAGTTGAAAATGGCGGCGCTCGGCTGAGGTGGTTTTGGTGTTTTGTTGGGTGTGAAAAGCGTGTGTAGTGCTGAAAAAGTCGTGACTTTTGGAAATGTGGCAGGACTTGGATGGCCTGACTGCCACAACAGTCAATCCTGGTGTACAGCAAATCGATCAATTTGGCACTACAGGTAAAAAATTATTATTCCCTATTTTTTTTGTTGAATAAAATTTTATACAATGTTGTGCATCAACCCAAATAGAGCAGACATTGGGACTAATTGATGCTCTTCTTATCTGCGCTTGCGTCAATTTTTCATCATTACAGACAGACGTTACTCTCCACATTTTTAATCATAAAAATCCATGGAATTTCATTCACATTGGATCAAAACATTTGCGTATTTACTTCTCCAAAATACTGCGAAAAAAATTGATTTTTTCCTTCAACAAGAAAGTGCTAATAACCTCTTGTTTTATTCTCAAATTCTTCAACAATGATTCGAAAACAAAAATAACATTTTCTGGACAAGAACAAAGAGATTAATTGTTTAATTAAGTTGTATACAAATTGGCTAAATGAAGCGTCACATCCCTCACGTTAGCGCCTGTTTTATCGACTGAATAATCCAGGACAATAATCTCCCTTGAATGAATTTAGAACGATCACACACAGCTTCTAATCTGGGTCAACAAAGATGACAAACGCTTTTAATTTTTTTACCTCCTGTTTGCTTCATGCATTTTTTCCTTCCCTGAAAGGGAAAAACTAATGGGCAAAAGGCGCAAAAAAAACCGTTGGTTCTTCCAAGGATTTCATAGTTTGCGGTTTGTCTCCGATTGGAGTTTCCTCGTCATTTAAGGAAGAGAGGTACCCCGGTCTTTCAATTGCGTAACTTCCTGGCAGGTGTAAAAGGAAAAATCTTACGGTATTATTGTATGAACACGAGTACACAATTACGGTTTATAATCGCGCAACGTGATCGCAATAAATTTCCCCCCTCTTTTCCATTTTTTAACATGAGCAGATGTATATTTTCATTCATGGATGGTTGGGTTGTTGACACGAAGAGGATTTAAAACGTTTCTCACGGTGGCCACATTACTGGAAAACCTGGAAATGTCAGGGTATTCTAAACTTTCTGGACAAGTCAGGGAATTTCACCAAAAGACTGGAAAAAATTCACTTTTACAATTTTGCTTATTCAGAAATATAAAACTTCAATTTTTTGTTTGTTTCGAGATTAGATTGAAAAATTGGCGTGGGTGCGATTGTCTTTTAAGAAGTTAAAAATTATCTCAAGTTAGATGACAAAAAACTAGATTGTGGTTAAATAATATCGTCACCCTAGAGTCAAAAGGGTGTAAGTGTCATTTTTTAATGTACAAAAGTTGAATCTACACTCATTTTTTCATAAAAATACTAACTTACGCCCTTTTATTATTCAGCAAGAAAAAAATGGCACATACGCCCTTTTGATCCCAGATCGACGATATTATAAATGTGATGTAACTTTATAATACTAAAGATACTAATATTATTTTTATTCGATATATATGAATGAAAACTCTTTAATAAAAATAAATACTTGATTTCAATAACACAAGTGATAATTTATTAGTTATAACATTCATTTACGAATTAATGTGTCTTCAGTTGTCTTTTAATTATGCAAATGATTGAACATTTCTAAATTGAGTCGGAATTTTTTAATCATATTTCTAAAAAACTTGGAAAAGTCAGGGAATTTCGTATTTCAAAATCTGTGGCCACCATGGTTTCTGTTTTTTCTCATAATTTTTTGTTTTAATGTCAATCTTCAGAGACACTATTTATGGGGTAAGGGAGTCAAGGAATAACTCGGGCCGTAGGTGGGCACAGCCTTCAGGCAATTCTGCAGTTATTTTTAGATCTTCCGACTGAATTGATTCTAATCGCCCTACTCTCCGTCATTTTCATGAGTATTTATTAATTGATGTATTTTTATTCTTTTTTTTCTATTTCTAGAATTAACGCCCGAACAGCAGAAAATTCTTATTGATATACGAAGAAAGAAGACTGAACTGCTTCTTGAAATTCAGGTAAATAAATTATTAATTTTCATATCAATGGAAATTATTAGGATTCAGTATGAGATGAAGGAACTTTTTTGGGAAGTGGCAGAAAGACTCAATTTTTTAAAGCAAATTTTCATATTTAGTTATTGCTTTATCTCAAAAAGTTGAGTCCTTCAATTCTCTAATGCGATAACCAATTTTTAAACCGTTATTCATTAATGGGACCACAAAGAATTAGACGAATGAACAAAAATAATGCTAATGAAATTAGCACACATCTGACAATCTTTCCTATTTTTTAAAACTATCCGCGCCTTCGACTCGTCCTACAGCTCTCGCAAGGACCTACAAAATTTTTCGCTGCTTGTAACGAAATGTACTTTTTTCGGCACGCTAAGCCTAAGACATCTGTTTCCACACATTGTGATGATAAATATCGTTCGATACGCATGGGAATGATATATTATGCACCTGGGGAGGGAAGAAGTTAACCTCGACAAAAATTAGCCTCCCGAGCGAAAGAAGGGTGCCAAGTTTTTGTCGCAGTTGCCTTTTTGCTTACCGTGGTGCATACAGTATTTCTTGTTTCGAGGGAGGAAAGGACTACGTTTTCTAACCGAGTGAAGCGAGGTTGGAAATGTCGTTCTTCCCTCCCTAGATGAAAAAAAAGTTTTTTGCATCTAGGGAGAATAGAACGACGTTTCTAACCTCACTTCGCTCGGTTAGGAAACGTCGTTCTTTCCTCTCTCGAAACAAAAAATATTGTATGCACCGCGGAAGGAAAAAAGTCAACTTCGACAAAAATTTGGCACCCTCGCTTCGCTGGGGAGGCAAATTTTTGTCGATATTGACTCCTTCCCTCTTTAGGTGCATAATATACTATTTTGGTTCGTGGGATGATATCACTCGCCTTTGGCTCTTGTATCGAAATGTACTATTTTCTTAAATTGATGGAAAATTTTATCAGAAATGGGATGGTTTTATCAAATTTACATTTTTTATTTACAAGAAGTTATAGTTGAAAATATAAACTATATTCCAAGAATTTTCATGAAATTTTTTCTTTGCTCGTGTTACACTATCCCAGTTCGTAACCTAAGGGTTAATTCATATCATTTGATGTTAATTATCTCTAAAAAAATTATGAGAGTAACATAGTCATTAAATGGGAATGATACATTTTAATTTCTAATATTTTTCAAATAAAAAATCACTTGTGAATTTTTATTATATACACAGCATGACAAGTGAGAATTGTTTTCAAAATCAGGTGCATTCGTTGCAAAATGTAAGAATTCATATGTATCGTCGTCTTATAGTCAAAATGGCGTGAGTGCCATTTTTGAAAAATCAACGAAAATCGAATCTACATTCATTTTTTCATAAGAATATTCCCTTACGCCCTTTTAATACTCAGCAAGGAACGCCCTTTTGATTCTACGGCGACGATATATATTTCTGAGAAAATTGTGATATAACTACATTCATCAGATTCCACACCTCCACAGCAAAAGGATTGAATGTTGAAGTGAGAAAGCTATTGTTTTCCTTCTCCATTTCAATTTTTTTTTGTTTTTTTTATAATTATTTGAAACATTCCTTTCAATCATTCAGAAATGATAATTAGTACACATCTTTATCATTCTTCCAATTTATGAAAAAAACATCATTAATTCTGAACAAACTCTTTTCCCAATTATTCCGTAACGAATGAATTGTAAATGAAGTTCAAACTAATTGAAGAAAAAAAATTATTCAATGAGAACTTAATAATTTTTAGTAATTATTCTATTGTTTCCTCAATTATAAGCAATTAAAGGCAACGATTTCAGAGTGTGAGGCGGGAAATTCTCAATACTTTGTGAAGTGAGAAAGAAGAAACTACTCGTATGTGGGAAGAATGTTCTTTAAAGTTTCATTGGAATGCTTTGAGTTTATTCCTTGAATTCTTTGATTCCTGAAACGGAATGCTCAAGCTGTCTGAAAAATATTAAATTAATTACGAAACAGGGGACGAAAAAGAAGTAAAGAATTGTTGTTCAAAAACCCTCGACAAAAATATCAGAATGAAAAAAAACAACAATAAAAGGGTGGAAATAAAAAATTGAAATGAACATTCAGAAAAGGAATGAAAATCATTTTCTGAAGATGATGAAACTCGAGAGACGTTCAGTTGTCTGGATAACTGTGTTCTAGACGTACTCGACATCGATCATGTTTGAAAAATATTTGTTATTCATTTTTTTTGAGTGATCATTTCAACTTTTTTATTGTTTCTTCATCCCAATATTTGTGTTGCGGATTTTTGAATGAGAATTTTTTACTTTTTCTTTTTTCATTTGTTTCATTCCATTTTTTCTCGAGTCAACTCCTATTCTACAATTTGACAAAATTCACATTTCACTGAAATTTCCATAATTGTTCTAAAGTGAAAAAAAAAACAATTATATTTCGTTGAGATTTATTTTCTTCAATCTATTCAAACAACTGAAGCCATGGTTTTTTCTAAATCATTTTATTAGAGACTTATTAATTGAAATAAAATTGAACGAACATCTACAGGTTATCTTTCAAGGTTTATCAACACTTTCGATTTTTCTTTTAAAATCGTCTCTTGTGCTGCGTATTCATCATAATAAAATCAAGAAAAGGATTAATTATATCATTTTAGCGTAAACAAATTGCTCAAAAATTGAAAGTTTGAAAACTCGAAAAAAAATGAATTTTTGTTCATAGGCGCTGAAGAATTCCAAAATAGTCAAAATTACTCCAAACCTCCTCTGAGGAATTCTTCCTATTCCAATATTTGTCGGACGACGCGTACGACAAATATTGCGCCTCACTCCGAAACGGAGCGTTTCGGGAACTCATTTCGGTGCTCCTAGTTTTTAAATAATAGCTGGAGAAATGCCACCGATGTCTTCTTCGGAGAGGATTTGATTCTCCAAAAAAAAAGAATCCTACGATTTTTATTTCTATATGTTACTGTTTCTCCGGGGAAGCGATGACAAGTTAAAAAAATCGAGTTTTTAGAAGAAAAAAAAATTCCTTTAATTTCCTGCATGGAGCTTTTTCTGTTAGAAAACTACACAGTCATATTTTTTCTTATTTTTTTGGTACACTCCCAAATTGATATGGATTTAGGGATTGGGGGGGGGGGGGTGAGGCAGAAGGGAAATCTATTGCTCCTCGTCAGAGTGCGCACTTCTAAAAAGAATTTCTTCGATTTTTAAGCTCAATAAAATAATTTCATTTGAATTTTTTATCGATTGAATCCTCTTAATTTTAATGTCTCTAATTTTTTCAAATAAAATAAAAAAATAATGAAATTTCTATGAATACATTAGAATATTATCGAAAATCGGCAAAAATAAACAATAATAGTGGCAAATTAAATTCATTAAAATTTCATTTTTTCCCTTGAATCTATTTAAATATTGTCGTTTTTGATCGGGCGGAAATCAGTAAATTTAGAGGAGGGTAAGGAGAATAATTGTTTTTCATACCTAGGCCACGAAAAACGACGTTCTAACCTCGCTTCGCTCGGTTAGAAACGCCATTTTTTCGTGTCCTCGGTATAAAAAATAGTATACGC
>JABSMS010024919.1:0-10576 GCA_018902275.1 Aleiodes sp. PSUC_FEM 10030003
AGTAAAAATGTGTCAAAATTAATTTTTTTTATTTCTTTGAAAATTCGAGTTTTCGGTAAAGAATTTCAAAAATTCACTTTTTTGGGAATATCTCCGGTTCTATTGGTCGTAACGCAAAAACTCAAAAACCAGGGTCAAAAGGGCGTAAGTGCCATTTTTCAAAAATCTAAAAAAATTGAATCTACATTCATTTTTTCATAAAAATACTAACTTACGCCCTTTTGATTCTAGAGCGAAGCTTTTGTTAAAAAAAAAGAATTAATAAGTCAGGAAGGAATTCAAATTCATTCCAATATATTTCTCCCTCGATAAAACGAACGCTTCACTAAAGCACAGCATCTCTAATTATCCTTAACCTAACTGTTATTCGAAATAAAGCAGTGAAATTTTTATCACCAGATTCTTCAGTATCCTGAAATATATCCTGTTATATCCCCCGATACTTGATAACACAGGCATTACGTCCGGAAGCAAGCACGACTTTATCTTCGAACCTTTCCTCCACACGATCAGTGATCTATCCCAGCGAAATACGAAGAAGAGAACCAAAACTATCATCTGCTGTGAGGCATACAAGCACCATAAGTACCCCGTATGGTATGTGTGTGACCCTAACGTTGATCTCACTCCTTTTTATTTTTTCGCAAGATAATCGATGAGGATCTTAAAGTTCTATGTCCGCGCAGTAATGCCCGGGACTTTATGACGATCGAAAGACGTGCAGGAAATTAAACCAGGTACTCACCCAGAGGCTGATAGAGTCCAATGGGATAAAGAGACTATGAAGCATTAAAAGATCATACTGAATACCGTCATCCTATGTATACGTCCGATAGTATTCCCGTCACATATCCAGAAACTATCAGAGGGAAGAAAATTACAAAGTGAAATTCTCTATATAAAAGCTTGAAGCTCATAATTCATCGTTTGTCACGGTGTCAAGTATTCATAGTGAATGGTGGATGTGAATTTTTGCAGTCCTTGGAGTTATAGAAAATGAAAAATTAATGATAAAGATTGAAATGGAGGGGAAAAAGAACAAAGAAAGAAGGAGACGTATGGAAGGTTAAAAAGGAAACAAGAGAGAAATGAAAATGAATAAGTATAAAAAATGACGAACGATTAGCCATAACGGACGTGGACACGCGACTAGCGAAGCAGACGAATGAGAAATGAGAAATACGAGTGTGTTAATACTTAAATAATTGCTCTTGCTGTACGTTGATATGATTTAATGTTGAATTGCTCTAGTATAAGCGCAGTGAAGCTAGAGTACAGTGTGTGAGGAGAATTAAAAAAATAGAAGAAATGGCTTTAAAAAAGGAGAATTGTCAAAAAGAAGAACCGAGTGGAAGGAAATAAAAAGTAAAACGCTCTCGCAAATGCCTGGCGGTGCACACACAAAAGGTACCAGTGCCCGGGACCCATTGGCCGCTCGTGGGCGATAAACGCTGACATCCAACATGGCACGCCAACGCTAGCTAGTGAGATTCTCTGGATTAAAAGGAAAAAAGGAAGGAACTAAAAAAGAATGGGGAATCTCCATTTTCATGATATACCACGTGAGCCTCTGCTTGAATTACAAATTCAGTTGTACCACACTCTTTTGAGTATTGTAGATTCACTTTATTTTCATTTAAATATCAACGAATGATGCAAATGAAGGGATATGAAAAGCGTAATATTGATTCTCATGAATTTTCAGCAATTCGTAGCAATTTATGATGAGGGGAAATTAAAAAAGCTTTGAAGATTGCGCTATTTTTTTTGGTAAAATAGCAAAATGGTTATTCTTCGAAAAAAATTGATTCCTCTATTAACCCATTAAGACTCAAGCAAAATTCAGGTCGGATAGCATTAATCTAACTATGCCGTTCATAGGCGAATGAAAAAAAAAATTACCCGTGTTTTTTTGTTTGTCATTTGCAATTGTTTATAAAAAATTATTTAAACAAATTATGATAAAAGTCGTTGTCTTGGAAAGCTACTTCCGCTAATCGATTCTACGGAAAAAATTATGGAAGCTTATGTAACTCGTGAAATTGAGTATCAGGTTCGTTTAAGAATCAGCATACACACGTGCCTGACATACTGCAAATGGCGTAGAAATGTTGATGTGCTCCATATATATAAATCACTGTGCAAACAGAGCCACAGAGTAGACGGTAATACAATATGATGGATCTCGTAGGCGTCACCCTCTGCTTATTTGAAATATTAACATGTGCATAATTTTTATTTTTTCCTTCCTATTCCTATAAACGAGAACACGTCCGCTCCGGCATTTGCAAATTTATCCGCTCCCATTTTCAAGATTATAAAGTCGATGAGGAAAAATAATACGCGATGAGATGAGAGGCATCACCGTCTTCTGTTATTTATTTTGAAGTTTTCGCTAATGGAGAATAAAGGTTTATATTTAAGGGTATATGAATTCTCAAGTTACTAAATACACGATGAGGAGACGAAAATTCTCTCCTTTCTCCTCAGCCATCAGCTGCTAATAATATCGAGTGACGTTGCAATATTACTTTATACATATAACGGTAGCGCAAACTCATTCACCAACCTAAAGTTGACTATCAAATTACCTTATGGTTTGGTTTCTATAATGCCTATCCCCCCTACTCCCTAACTCGCTTCTTCTCTTTCCTTGTGTACACAAAAGAAGAGAATGTGTGAGGCAGCTGGTACTTGCTTCTTCAGTTTCCCCTATTTTACTGATAGAGTCGTTGGTTTAATTTCCGGCGGACATTGAACCAAGAAGCATGGCTATTCGCAAAAAAAATTGAAATGAATATCATTTTTTAGCTTTCCGTAAGGGAAGTTATTGTATTGTCCCCGAAAATGAAAAATCGATTTTTTCAAAGATCTTCAGGTTTTGAGATGTCTACAACATTTCTAGATAATTTTCAAGACCATGTCTGTGTGTGTGTGTGTGTTTACACTGAGAAAAAAAATAGTGGCATTCAGTAATTTTGTGTTTCTGTGCCAAAAAACGATTGTAAAAAATAATTTTGTTATCTTTTCAAAAGCGATGTATTTCCAGCTAGCAAATTTGCATCATGGCAAAATAATATTTCTCGAAGGAAGCAAAAATTTGATTGTTTCAATCACTTTTTTTCGCAAAAACACCGAATTACTGAATGTTAATATTTTTCTCTCAGTGTATATATGTGACCAATTTTTCCTTCACGGTTTCTCATTCATCAAGAATGCAATTGGAATGATCAATGCTGCAATCAAAGTGTCTTGATGTGTAGTTTTGTTTTTTTTTAATAAATCAACGGGAAGCTCTTGGTGTGGTCTTAAAGGATCACAATCGTATGTGCTGAAAATAAGAATTTTTGTTGAATTCACTCAGCAGTGGAAGGCAAACAATTATTTTTTGTTCATCAATACCAAATTTCACGAAAAAAATTCATTCAACGAGATAAAATTGTAGAAAACTGCAGAATGTAAATAATGGAATAGTAAAAAAAGAGAGAGACTAGAAGGAAAGTATAGGTGTTTGTCTGATGGCAAACCAATGAGAAAACGGTTTATCTGTTCAATGGAATCTTCACCAAAGCAGGCAAAAGTTTACTAGAATCTCAGATGTATTGGCAAAGGGAGGGAATCACAATCCACCCCCTCAGAATTCACCTCGCTATTCAGTACATAGGGGAAACGACTTGGCGAAACGAAAAACCCCGTGATTCCGATAAGGTGCTAATGACCTGGACGGGATCCAGTTCAAAGATTGATCGAGCCACTACGGCTACGGGTTGGGAGCAGTAGTGAGATGATACGAGCAAGAGAGTGAGAGAAGGATAGATTTTTCTCCCAACGTGGAAAACCCGCGGGCAAGTAGAATCGCTGACCTCAAAAGAAGTATACTAGGATCGATGGTGATTCACGAAGAAGATGAAGTGCACGAGGGGGAGGGTTCAGACAGTTGGTGGCTCTAGTCTCTCACACACACGCAGTCAGGATTTTGACGAAGATTGGTGATGATGGACAGGCAGGAGGTCGTGGAAGTCAGTGAATTACCACGCCCCGAAAGAATCTTCTGGACGTTAATTAACATTGGAAATGCTTCCTATCTAATCTCTAATTGGTGGAAGAATTCTCATCAATTATCAGACGATTGGATGAATGATTGTGCTTGATTCTTTAAATTAATTGTTCTACCATTCAAGTGCAGGAACTACGGTGATTCCGCATAAACTCTGGTTCGAAGATGGCTATTGAGATGGCTAAGGCAGCATCGAAACTACCAATTTTGGAGTAGGTGAAACGTTGTACCAAAATGTAAGGCTTTTAGAGTGAAAGGGCCAATCTGAAATTACTAATTCCGCATGGCTAATTCAATTAAGAGAATGGTCGACGCCTAAAACGTATACGCCTCTGTGTGTTAGGGAGTGGCAACTAGAGAAGCACGAGAGGGGGCAGGTGAAGTCTGGGAGAAAGATGGAGAGAGTAGACAAAAGGAAATATGGTGTTATAAGGTACTGCAAGGAATTGGTATTTCCTCTGGTAAGGGTAGAGGATGATGCGGCTAGTTCACGCTAGCCATTCGTGCAGAATAGAACCGACACTCTGTGGTAACTGCTGACTGTAGAACAGGGCAGAAGCTCGCTTCGTTGCTTGCATGCACTCACCCTTGATGCGCCCTTTCGTTGCACAAACTGCCTCCTCCACTTTGGTACGAATCATCGCGTTTGTCTGACGCCCCTGGAAACCACTGGTACAAAATCCTCGTATTCTCCTCGCCGTCATCCTCAAAATATCCAATACTGTTAACAATAAAATGGCCTCCATTAGCAGCCAACGCAAACTGAAATCTGATTATTTTCAATGTCCGAGAGGTGAAGGACCTTACGAGTTTAAAAAAAGTTCAATAAAATTGAAAGTGAATTAAAATAGAATCAGCCGGTCTTCGCCAACGTTATCCAATATTGGAGGGAGCACTAGCTTCTTCATTAAATTGTACCCTCTCATCCTCCACTATCCTCTACCGGCACTTTCCGGTTTCACAGTCTCCTCATAACACCCTCCGGTTTTCCCCACTTTTTCCATCTCCTCGACTTCAATTTTTCCCCCTTTTTTTCCTTCTTACCGCTAGTCTCTATCCATCTTGAGCGTGTCCCTTTTCTACACTTTCTTTCTCATCACCCTGAGGGATCCATGGTCCCGGCAATTTACTTTGCATAGACATTACACCTCGTTACTTAATCGAACCAGCCATTGGAGCCTTCCTACTCATCACCGCGTTCAGCGATCATGTACTTAAGACCGGAAGACAATTTTTTTTCTTCCTCTTCTTCTTCGCTGTCTCTTCAACGCTGAGAAAAGAGAAGTAAAACGCGTGATAATTTGACTCTAATGCTGTGAGGAAACGATCTTGTTACTGTATGACGATGAGAATACGGGGGAGAGAGACTTGGAGTTGTCTGACTAGTCATCCTGTATTTTACACTTTGGTAACCAATGGGGAATGAGTACCTTGAACTCGAAATCTCTCGATACACTATCTCGTTTAATTAAACTGATTCTTTAACATCTCATGGCTGGCTCGTTACTGCGTCCAGCGAGAATAATATTGATCCGGGTTCTTGTTATATTCCAGCGATGAAGACAATACAGTTTCAATGTATATAGAAAACGATATTGTTGTGGATACGGTACGAATAAAAAACGTTTTCCTTTTTTTTAATTATTATTTTTTCATTATTAACGAACGAGACGATAAGATACACGGGTTGCGGATAATTCAATAATATTTTATCGAGCGCTCGTTAAGGTTAAACCACGGTCTCCGCTAATTGGTAGTGGAAATGGCCGTGTGGCTGGTGTATTATATCACTGGAAAATTTTGCAACTCCGTTATACATCCGAGGAAAAAGAATACAGGAGGCTTTTTTTAAAAAAAAGCCCAATAGATATAAACGAAATTTTTTTAACGACTGATCACTCGAATTTCGAGATCTCCATTCTTTCCACTATTGTCATTCGTTACGTAATTGTGTTTCATGTTCACTGACCTTTTATTTTCATTTCCGGGGATCTTCCTTTGATGGAACCAACCAAAACTCACTTCATGCTCTATAATGCATTTATATAGTTTGATTCAAAACGAACATTTCTATTCTATTTTGTTTTTTTATCAATTTTCCTTCTCTCGGTCCATCTTTTTTTGCTTTCCAAGCAATACTATCGATTATTCCACGTAGCCGAGTACACGCGGGTTCAATACACATACACATAGTATATGTGTGTGATGGTTGCTCGATCGTGCGGTTGGACGTTAACCGACGCTTACCAAACCCCTTTGCCCCCTTTTTCTGCGGCTCTTCCTCCAACGGTGAGTTCTCGATTCCCATGGGGAAAGTGTGGAAAGTGTTGGGGCCCATCCCACAACCAATACCCCACCTTGCCTATCAAAGATTCAATGGCCTCGCACGCATCGCATACCAGACGCTATTTTACCTCATCTCACCCTCTCCGGTCCACCTTCACTTCCTACCTTTTTGCCACATAAATCGATTCCTCTTTTACCGAATTTTAACGTAGCATATTTCAATTAAACAAGTATAAGTAATTACTTTAACTTGCGGCGAAACAAAGTTTGTTGGTAAATAATTTGAAATGTCAACTACGTAAAATTGTTAGCATAAACGTTTTTGCGAAAAACTACCCGTGCTTTCGGTGAAAATCTGAGCATGTAAATAATGGCTAATTTGCATTAAAAAATTATAAAACTACTGTGTATTTAATGAAGTTAATGAGAGTTCTGATGTTTAATAAGTTTGTTGTGGTTAATGACATCGAGGAAAATTATTAGAGACAATTGTTGTCCTTCAAACGAATTGCTTACGATATATCTATCCTACTGTCAACGCTTGACTTTGTGAAATTTTCATCACTAGTCTCTCATAATTCTGCTCACTGAAATGAATCTGAGATTCACAGAGAACGTACGGCAAGTACAAGCTGAAAGTTATTAATTGACTACTCAACTGTGCCGTTATCACTGATTAATGATAAAAAGAGGAGCAAAAAGGCTTTTCCTTCATTTTAAAGTTTCGCAATTATATCTGATGACAATTATCTCCCTCTGTGTCACTCATGAACGATTTGATAATACGATTAAAAATTCATCGTTAATCAGGAATGAGAATTATTTGATCATTGTTGAAGGAGTAAGAGGAGGAAGAGAAAAAAAATTAGATGAATTCCAATGAGGCATTCTGCGATAAGTCTCGCGTGGAATCTCATAAATCTCTTTTCCATTATAGCCCAAGACCAATTAGAGTTTCACGAATGCATATAACCGACTATTAATGGTAGGATATTATGTCTTCAAATGGGGAGACAGTAGTGAAATTCTTTCTCTTCCCTTATCCTCAGCGATTCCAAGTATCTCCCTCGATATCACTCAATTTTTTTCCCCTTGTTATTCTCGTCGCTATAAGTATAATGCCCATCGTCCCTTTTTTCCTTCCATTCTATCTCGAGAAACTCTTATTTCTGATGACTGTTGGCCTTTTGCATTCGAGATTTATAGACAAACACAATGACGATCGTTTTCAGACGTCATTTCAATGACTATTCCACTCCCTCGCTCCTTTTTCATTCAGCCCCGACCGCAACGCGCAAGGGTCTAGGCTTTTCGGTGATTACATAACCACAATGTTTCTCATTTGTCACGGCCTATCTCACAAAAGGAAAATGGAGGAATACGAACTATGAGGCTTAACATTTATTTAATTACTTGAGGAAGAACCATTATATTTTTTTAATTGTGGACGGTCTCTCAATTTTTAAAACACGTAACCTATCTCAATTTTAAGATATTTCTCTCTAACTGATATCTTAAATTAAAACATCCTATTCCGGATTTTCATCTATAATGTTAATTTCTTTATTTCAATCTTTCATTCACCATCCGACAAATATTATCCAACGAGAAACGCAATTGTACTGATACCAGAAGAGACGTGATGACAATGGCTATGGCAATGGCTCCTTGAAGCAAATTTCCATGGTTTGTAATTACGTGCCCTTGTCTTCGCCACGCGACGAACGCGTGAGTTTCGCGTGGGTGGTCGAGGAGACACAGCGGAAAAGGAGGGCGAGGGGGAGCAGGAGGAAGAGAACCCCATGGTCCATCGTGAATTCGAAGCGAGAATACATCAAGTTGGGTCCCCAGTGCGTGTAAACAGCCTCGAGCCAACTCGAATTAACTCTCCTCTATGGTCTCTCCTACCTGCTGAGATATACACCTCACTGAGAGAAACACTAACTTATTCCCTGGGTAGAGAATGTATCGTGACTGAAGTAAAATTAATCCCTTGGTAATACATCCTTTTCTCCATTATTTTTTTCCTTTCTTCTTCTCTCAGATTTCCAACAGAAAGTATGAAAAAACAAATGAAAGAATTACTAATTGCATGAAACTTCGTTTTTTTCTACTCTCTGTTTTCCTTTTTTCAAGTGTCGTTATGCTTGCGCTCTCTTTCTCTGTTTATTGAGAGGCGAAAATAAATTTTCGGAGTCTGGCAAGAAGTTTTGTCGGTAATGCAATGTAAAGATGAGGAGAAAACGAAGGAAAGGGGTTTAAAGTAAAGAGAAAAAAAAGAAAGGGAAGCGCAAATGCCTTCAATATAGTAATCTCTATTCTGCCGATGAAATTGAGGGAACGAGGGGGAGGGGGGTGGGGAGGATTTAGGACGAAATTAAAGACCAACTCAGAACTTTGGCACGTTCTAATTATTTGGACGAGACAGGAGAATGAAGTAAAAGAGAAAGACTTCTAGTTGAATGAACTGAAATGTTTCTTTCTTCCTCAACTTCTTTCGATTGGCCGAAAGGATCTTCTAGGTAGAGAATGAGCGAGAGAGAGAGAGTCAGTGACTTCTTATCGTTTTATCCTCTTTGAAAAACGCGGGAAAGCAATAAGACGTTGCTGCCTCCCTTGGTGAGACAGGAATTATTTTTATAACCCTCCTTTCCTCTCTCTTCATCACTTTCAATTTATATGAGGACGAGGGGAAGTGAAGAAGGAAGAGAGAGATAGAAAGAATGTAGGTAAAGGTACACCCAGTTGGAACTCAATACGGCGCATAAAGTATTAAAACACGTTGGAGTTCGTTTTGGGCTGGATTTTAATTTCATTAGTGCGATGTATTTCATTGTAAATTACATGTGGGTCTAATGTTTAATCACTTGTAGTTTGATTTAATGAGGTAGCAAGAGTGAGAATTAAAAGAAAAAAATTAAGATATTGCAAGAGTAGAAACAGGCTGAAGACAGAAGAAAAAAAAGGTTTGGAGAACCAGTTTGGTGAATTAGGATTCTTGTGATAATCAGAAACCAGTGGTTTTGTGTCAAATAAATTCATTTGGGATTTCTGGGAAATTCATTAGTTTGCAGGGAACGGAGGAATCGCATTACATTAAACAATTTTAACGATTTGCTTATACGAATGAGGAGAAGGAGTAAAAGAGCACTTTTTTAACAATATTCAGTCGATTTTGTGAATCTGCGAAATTGAATTATGCAGTAAAAAAATCGCTGAAATGTCAGTAGATTAACAAAGATGAATTGAGTTGCGTCTTCCGACTTGCCAAAAAACTTTTTGAACCTCTAAAAACCATAGATTATGAAGATTGAAATGGCACTTTTTCGTGAAGCTGGACTGATTTGAATGAACCGTGTGCTAAAAATCGATCTACGTCGTCGTGTTCGTATCAGCGAGACATCGGTTTCCTCGAGTAGTTGAGAGGGTGGGATAAACGACTTTACTCCGTTTTCCTGAAGCAAACGAGAGAGCAAGAAAGAAGAAAAAGGTCCTAACAATTCACTGGCTCTGAGATGCCTATGAAGAAGAGGTGAGTTTTAGGTTGGCTGGTGGGAATGGTTAAAACGGGCGGGTGGTTACAAACGATCGAGCGAATCGTTCGCATTAGTCTTAGTCAGAATCAGAGATAAGCTAAATGAGGAATAGGCGCGTCCACCGTAAACCATTCACTTTGAACGTCAATGCGCGTGCTTTAAAAAGCCCTTCCGTGTGCTTTCACTGCTGTGACCTCGTGGTAACGCTGCATTCACTTGATTAAACTTTATCGTGATTATTCTTTAAGCACGTGAACTTGTTAATTATTTTCAATGACTATGGAATAAATTAATCTTGCTGTAATTAATTGTTTTGATGAAGCTAATCGTTTTCGCTTGAATTTAAATTCAATTGCTTTTGAGCTTTTTCATGAAAAATTTAATGAAAGGTTTGTGAAAGTTCGAGGAAAATATTCAGTACTTTTTCCGGCTTGAATCAACCCTTTCTTTTGAGTACACGTAAGAATTTCTGATTTATTTTCGAAACTAGCAGGGCGTTGTTGCTCGCTCGCGCATTGGAGTGCGCAATTGCTTATTCGATGATTGAATGTGTTTGTAAGTCATACGTGGAAGGTTATGGGCATTTTTGGAATCATTGCAAGCCCATTGGGCCGCAATATTAGCTTCCCGATTTGGTTTAAAAAATAATACAGTGTATCGATAGTGATATATTAAAAAAAAAAGAAAATTTATAAAA
>JABSMS010024920.1:0-27424 GCA_018902275.1 Aleiodes sp. PSUC_FEM 10030003
TTTCCTTGCTAAAATTTCCTCAGCTTTCCAATGGAATCATCAGAAAATCTCTATCTCGAACCGTTCAATTCGAGTGTCCATTTTACCCCACCTTCCCCAATGTAAATTACATTATAGAGATGAATTTAATTTTAGAACTCTGACTGTGATCCTAGCATCACTGTACATGTTGATGGCTTTTTGTACAATGATGAGGAAGTAGACGATCTGGTAAAAGAAGGCAAATTGCAGAGGTATTATTGTAAAGATTGCCGATCCAAAAATATTGATTCTCTTAGTAAGAATATCTATTCTCCTCTAGGGGGGAAGTGGGGTTAAATAAGCATATTTGAGTTTTGGTGAAATTAAAATATTCTAAGTAATGAAAATCGCTTGAAGGGAGGAAAAGTATTTGAGATGAGGTTTTCGATAATTCCTTTGGAAAATAGTTTTTTTTCCAAAACCACTGTTTTCATAATAAATTTGAGGGGTTTTCATTCTTGAGAATTTTTGATTCTTTGCAAATATTCCTCCGATTTCGATTGTCGTAGCGCAGAAACTGATCTTCCGTCCCTTCACTTTCACAAGAATTATTGAAAAATTCATATTTCGAATCATTTCATTGGAATGTCTATTTTACCCCACCTTCCCTCATAGTTTGTCATTAGAAAATGTGGAATAGGAGTTAATTCAAGTTATTTTCGATTGACCAGTATTCATATCGCATTCCGTTTCTCGGGAAGAGACCTATCACATATTCAACACACTTTTGCCAACTCTGAATGGCAAGGTAGTCCTCGATATCGGATCAAGACTTGGTGCTGTTCTTTACGGTGTAAGTATTCATAGATAGATTCTATTTACATTTTCAATCCTTAAAAAATAAAATGTATCATAATTTTTACTATCAGGCATATGCTTACACCGATGCCGAGAAGATAATAGGAGTCGAAATGAACCCAGATTTCTGTCAACTTCAAGAGCAAGTTATCCATAAGTTCAAACTGGATAAACGTATTGAGATCATGAATAAGAGAATAGAGGCTGTTCCTGATGTGTTGCAAACGGCTGACGTTGTGATTCTAAATAATGTTTTCGAATTTTATCTATCCGAGGCGGAAGAGACCAATGTTTGGAGATTTTTGAAAGAAAATATCAAGAAAGGAGCATTTGTTGTTTCTCGTCCTTCTGTAAATGTATCTCTATCAAAATTGAATACTGGAATAGATATTGATAAGTGGGTGAAATCCACAGAATCATTAAAAGAGAGTAATAATTTGTTCAATTTAGGAGCAGAAAATGAAGAGGAGTTTTCTGAAATTTTCTGTTACACAGTTTTATAATTTCATACGAAATAAATCTTGTTTTTTATTCCAATTTTTGTACTTAGTAGTGCTTTTGTGTTCATAGATCAAGTATTGTATGGTATATCAAATCTTGACCAGAAAACTCGAATTTTCTAAAATATCAAAAAAATTAATTTTTACACATGTTTTCCACTTGAAATTTCCTCAACTTTCCAATGGAACTATCAAAATGAACCTATCTTTGATATTTCCCTCCATTTCTTGCGATTTTCATAATATATAACATCAAAACTAGGGTGTGTCCATTTTACCCCACCTTCCCCTGATTCATTTTCAAATGAATAGGTAGTTGGCTCTCATGTCGTCTCAAGTGATTACTACTATATGTTTTCGGGAGGGGGCATTGATGGTTTCCGAGGCAGTCTGTTGGTTTCCCTTTCTTCTTTACGGCGCATGTAGAGAGGCAAAACGGTGTAAATACCATACGTCCCTCCACCCTGACGGTAAAGTGGTCAAGTTCAAATCCTGGGTTCAGTTGGACGATTGCTGTGTACGATTTAAAATCGCCTCGTTAATAATTGCAATGGTCTAAAACTTCCCTCATTAATTCAGCATTAAACAAAATCTCCTTTGTGCAACGTTTGCTCTCTAATTGCAAGAAGCATTATGAAGCACTTTAGTGAATTTTCAAAAAATGATATCTGTCAAACAACACTCTCAGGTAATAATGAATTAATATTTATGATAAAATTTTCGAACATTGCATACGTAAATGCAAAAGAACGAATAATAGTTATTATCACGCAAACGAGGGGATCTAAAAATAACACAAAATGAAATAATTTCTACTTGTTAGGGGCATTAAACTATTTCACCACAATAATATAACTTATTAATCAAAGAATTATATATTTATGATAAATCAGATCATACTTATCGGGGACATAAAAAACGAGAGCCTTTCTAGCCTTGGAATATGACTTTGACCTGTTTCCATTTTGAAAACGTCCTCCATAGTTGTTTCCCTAACTAGGTCTAGATTCACGTTTTTCTCATGTTTAATTACATAATTTAACGAATTATACTTTCATGTTCTAAATAAGAGTATATTAATCTTCAAATTTTTAGTGTCTGATAATTTTCAAAACATCAACCGTCCACATATTTTCAAAACGTTGATCTACACTCGGCCGATAAAATAGAAATTTTTACGCTCCAAGAAATGTCGTAGGCGGGTAATTTGAAGGCATTTGTGTTCTGCATATTAAAAATGCAATAAAGATAAAGTATTATCGAGTATTACACAATGGAAAACGTGAATCGATGATGATGTTATGGATTACGTAAGGCCCTTTCTGTTAACTCCTTACGTATAAAATTGAACAACAAAACGAAACAGTTACCTCTGCTTAGAGGTGACCCTTCCTACAGTTCCAGTGCCGTGAAAAGTCTACTTGAAGTTCCAGCTACATATTGAATCTAACATGGAATATTTCATATCGAATATTGGATTACGTTGGCTCAGTTACCCGAACAATAAAATTTTTTCCAGGGTGACATAATAAAGAATCCGATAATAACAGGAATTAAACAAATGAAATTAAAGCAATCAGGTAATTGATACGTTTTTTTATAGCACGCGAAATTGAAAGCGTATTAATTATTTTTCTCTCGCGGTTTTTTTCCGTCTTTATAGAAGTTTAGCGTGGGTGTAAATTTTGCCTTTTCAATTCAATGATTTTGACAAATTTCGCTGAAAAATTGTCGGCGTAAATTTAAAGGCTTTCAAATACAGGACAAACATTATTTTTCGTTTTCTAATGTATGTGCTACCCATTTGAATTAGTTGAATCTAACAAAAACAGCAAATAATTTATAGCATTCAATTCAAATACCGTTTCAGCGACAAAATTCAATGGCCGGAGATAACGTTGATATTCATTCGTTGACGTGTGTACCAAGCATGTTACAAGGTCGTAAATAAAAATGGCCTGGAAGAGGTTCAATGCAGCAACTGACACTGCGGACATCATTTTTTTCCTTGTTCTATCTACAGTTTGTTCACAAACAATAAACCTTGATAATGCTCATAAGCGCCTATATATATCTTCTTATCATCTATTTGAAATGCATTTAATGAGTTTTAATGACAATTAGCATTTCATCTGCACTCAAACACCTGGTTATTATTGGATAGTGTCACAATGTGTTCACTCATGACTCGAATCATTCAATGCTATCGCAGTTTACTTGAACACATATCACCCAAGAACAACATAAAACTCGGATATAAGTATTATTGTTTAACGCATTGCGGAAAATGTGGAAAAAAATTTTCCGAAAATTCCATTCTATTATTTTCCTTTCACCCAGTCGTCATTAGTTTGTTATTGGAAAAATGTGGAAAAATAATAATAGAAAAATATCGCATGACGATACACTAGATCCGCTATCCATGTCCCAATGCTAATGAGGCATTATGTAAATCAGTGTTAATATCGGATAGACGTGGCTGTAATTGATAGTATTACTTGGACGTTCCGGAATCGGATCTGGTCTTTTATTTGTTCAAGTAGACAACACTTGCGGTTTCTCATCGTTATATTCACATTTCTTTTCCTCTATTATTCTTTGCATGTGCTTTTTTGTTGAAACGTCGCTGAATGAAAAATTGACTGCTTGTACAATTATTTGATTCATGTGATTCTTTTGAAAGAGCCAAAGATAGAAGGCAAAAAAGATGATGGGCTCAAGTGGCCTCTCGGCCACTTGGCACAACTGACGAGATAATGGATCCGATTGTGTCGGGGTTATGATTCTGGTTTAAAGAAGAGAATAAAAGAGACAAAATTATGTATATGTAAGTGATATTAACATGTAAAATGTTCTATACATATAAAACCAACTGGCCAATGGCTCTGGTTACCCAGGCACCATCAGTTAATCGAAACTTTCTTGTTTCTTCGCCGTCCCTCTGACGCACGATGTGACGTCAATTGGAGAAGGCAAGAAGTTGCAAGAGTGGCTCTTTTTTCGACATAGGCCCTTTTCAAACTCAGGCCATCGCTACCTCTTACTTTTAAGCGATTATGAATATAAGATTTCAAAGGCTCCGTTTTTTAGTTAATTTATATTAATGATGATGTATTTCGATTTTTTTTATTTTCTTTCAATTACAACTGCGTATCAAATATAACATGCAATTAACAATACATAGTGATTATTTTTATCTTCAATTCCAGGAGTTTCCTCCCAGGAAGTGGAGTGAAAGAGAGAGAGAGGACGAGATAGAGAGAAGAATAAATGGGAACACGAGAAATATTAACGGGGAAGTGAACCAGCAGGTATGTATTCACTCAACCTGACCGAGTTTTACTCGAGTTTTACTCCCCACCATCTGGTCATTTACCCAGCGTCAACTCTAAAGCGTGTCAGAGTATCGTGTGCTTTTCAACGAACGTGCCAGACTACACGTCGTCATCAAACGCTCAACAACGATCTTCAAAATTTTACGTAAAGCCAGTGTGTCTTCACATTTTTTTGAAATCAAAGGGTATACTCACGTGGTCGGTGAGTGTCGCGAGGTGTTTTCGGTGTTGTTTTTTCTTGGTTCTCGTGAATGAAGTGAAGGTTAGTGCGGTAAGGTTTGGGCAGCTCCGACCAACGGCGCATGGCTCTGTACAGATCCGGAGCAATTGCGGCTAGAGGGGAAGAGAGAATGATCGCGGAATCTCTCTCATATACTCTCTGTATATAACAACGCTTTCTGCAACGAGTACAAGCGCAATGGCTGCCATTGCCGGCTGCTACACGTATTGTCTCACAACTTTGGTGCTTTGTGATCATTTCAAGCATGTATTTAGTATCAGTTCGGAATCGAAGACGGAGAGATTGGAAGCAAGAAATTTTTTGTGAAATTCAAAGACATTCGTTGAATTGGTATTGGGAACGCTGGCCTGTTTAAGCGTTTCACTATTTTTTTTATTTTTTTTTCTACCTTATTTCTCCCCACCGAACTATTAATAAATCTTTGGGGATTCGCTTTGTTTTTGGGAACGATTGTGACAAAGAAAAGTCAAATGTTTAATTGCATTGAGTCACTGATATGAAGTCAAAGGCGTGTGTTAAAAATCAACTTGACAGTGATGCGGATCCGATTGAGGCTAACGAGAGATATGATGAATTTAATACGATAATGGTGCCTGTTTCGAGAAGTCTCAATAAGAGCCCCCAAAGTGATGAGGGCATTGAAACTGATACTGAAGTGAGAAAAAATGCGGTAGCTAGATGTTGGAGTATTGAATCATCGACAAACGGTGATGAGGAATTAACTAAAGTCAACTTGTGGCAAAGAAGACAATCTAAACTCAGGGTTACAAGATGCTGCAGTTCAGACAGTGCTGTTCTCAGTGATGATGATCAAATGAAAGGTAGCATAATGTTCATTAAATTCAATTTTCTTAATTATTCATT
The DNA here is from genome assembly GCA_018902275.1 of Aleiodes sp. PSUC_FEM 10030003. Lineage (NCBI taxonomy): Eukaryota > Metazoa > Arthropoda > Insecta > Hymenoptera > Braconidae > Aleiodes > Aleiodes sp. PSUC_FEM 10030003. Next base: position 5,760 of record JABSMS010024920.1, read on the forward strand.
TGAAAATCAATCTAATAATTAATATTTCAAATAATGTTTGCAGGATGGGAAAATTTGGTAATTGGTGATGTAAGTGAGTGCGATTCAACAGATGGAAAACCACGATACTGGCGAACTCCGAGTGTTGTAGTAAGTGACTACTCTGATTATTCGTATCTGGAAGAAAACTTTGAAAGAAGTGATTTGGATTTGGAAAAATTTGAAGGAACGAGTGGATCAGCGAGTCAAACCAGCAGTTGCTCCTGTTTGGATTGCGATGAATTACGTGATTTTCAAGACTTGAATGCTCCTATCCACAATCACTTACTGCGGGTTTGTGGCCAGAGACGTCACTCCGACTCGTGTTGCACTTGTTTTCCCTCCAACTCTACCATACAAAATGGGTAAGAATTGAATATCTTTTCTCACCTAAATGTTCACAAAAGAGATATATTCAATTTACATTTTTATCTCATTGATTCCTTTTTTACAGAAGCATCAATGCAAATGCCAATAGACGTAACTCATGCCTGGCAACACCAATTCCATACAGATTAAAGTCAGAATCAACTGTCTCAGGATATGACAAAGAGGACAATAGAACTGATGATACAAAAATTAACTTGGAGCTTTTAGAATTACCACCGATTCGGAAATTATCCGATTGTTCTACAAATTCAAGTCTGAGTGGTGATGAATTTGAGGTCACTGAACTGCAGCCGTTTAAAAGACAACAGGTGAATAAACATTATAATGAGTCGATAATAATTCTTTTTTCTTCAACGGTATATTACGATAATAATTAGAGTATTGATCTTTCCGATGTTTTCATCAGAGAGGCCATGAAATTTTCGATACAAACGTGTTTAACGCTGCCCTTCTGATTTCATTGAAATTGAAAATTTTCTTTTGAAATTATATTCCATATTCATTGTAGCTCCTCTGGGTTTTCCTTTGCGAGGGGGAGCTGTTTATAATTACTCATGGATTTTATTCTTGTGTTATTGATTTCTAATAGGAATTGAGACAAATAGTCGCTACAAACTGGTTCTCATGAAATTGGTCCCATTTCTTTCATTTTTCTCTCAGAATTATTACAACACAGACAAATTCGATGAACATTAAGCTCAGCTTTTATTTGCGACATATCCCAATATGCTAAGTTTATCAATCTTTTATTCTCATTGAAAATTTTTCTCACTCATTAAAAGTATATTGAAAAATTCCATCTCCAAAAGTTAGAGGGAAAAGACCCATTTGAACCTTCATTATATAACTAAAAAAGCCCTATCCTTGTTATTCAGACAAAAGTTGCCATCTTACGGATACTTCGCGAACATTGTTCATGCTTGAATTGATTGAATTCCATCAATTTCCAACATTAATTAAATGATAATTATCACTGGGAAACTGGAAAACATGCAATGATGCACTTGACTGAGCAGAGAAAGAAAAACCTCTCATTAACGGCAACGTCATACACTTTCTGTCCTCATTTTTTTTTCTACTCTTTAATAACTCTATCCTACGACTATAGATAGAGTACAGCTATTACTCCGTTAATTATTTAACTTGGAGTAAAAAAAGTAGAAGTTTGCCGCATGTTTACCACACTATAACTGTGCTGGAGCCGATGAAAAGAATTGAGAGGAATAAAAATATATTGAATTGAGTTGAAAATTTTATTGAGTAATCCTCTGGGTAAAATTTCTAATTAATTTGTCGGTATTCCTGTTGAGTTATATTTTCAATTGTGGTATACTAATACGATTAATGTTAAGATCTTGTATTACCTTGTTATTCGTCTCAGTTTTATTTTGCAATCAACGTATAAACTCATTGAAAAATAGAATTCGTTGAATTGTTGCCTGAGGCATTGTGGTGGTAGGAAATCAAAAATAAAATACTGGAGTATTGAGGAGGAAAAAATTGAAAAATCTCTGAAGCTCATTGTACACATTTTTTATTTACTTTTCTTTCTCTCCAAAGCGAAAGCGCATTGTCACCCGGCGTCACAGATACGCCAGTGACATCGAACGTTAGTTTCACGTTACAATACCTAAATTTAGAGCATATTCATTTCTTGACGATTTCATTACCGTGTGTAGACAGAAATGAAGATTGCGTAAAAGGATGTACTCGAGACTTTTTTCACGTTGCATTAATTAATAAAGAAAAAAAAATAAACGAGCTTTTTTTTTAGTGAATGAATATTTTTTCTCGAACTTCATTACTTGGCACGAGGACAATGAATTGAGAATGAAGTAAAAAATGCAAAAGATAACAAAAGTATTGTGAAGCGCGTGTTTGGAATTTCAAATGGAAGAAGAAATAAATCTTGAGCAAGTTTCTTAAGTAATGACCAACGACATATGGGGAAGGCAGTCCCATGGACAGGAGTGTCGTTCGGTAATTCTTTCGTTCTCTCAGTCAAGTCAGTCACTCGTTGGCATATACGTCTCGATTACCACAGTGCCTGTTCGTCCCTGCTTGGGCCAAATTTCTTTTTCACCATTCAAATACTTCCCTCACAGAATTTTGTATTCATACGCCCACACACCTCCTCAACACCACGAGAACATTGAAATATAATTCGGAACCGAAAATAAAATAAATTTCAAAGTAGAGTTTAACCCAGGTGGCTATACTGAAAACATCTCAATGATAAAATCTCAACGAATTCTCCACAATAGTACTCCTGTGAAAGTTGTGTTTATTGAAAATTGTGTACAAGTATATACCCCCGAAAAAAACCATCATGTGTGGGAGCAAGTGCGGGCGTACTTAAATAAGAATGGATTTACGTCATTAAACAACTTTATCATTGATCAATTAATTACGTTTTTTTCCATAATTTTTTTATCGCTCTGATGTTTAAAATTTCGGAAGAACAGCTATACAAATAATCTCTCTATTATTATCCATGATAAGTAGTGAACGTCATTCACGTAACCTTGAGTAGACACGATCAAGAAAGAAGCAGAACAAACTGTATTGTTCTTCTTATTTTTTATTTTTTTTCCATAAAAAATAAAGAATCCACGCAGTGGTAAACAAAAAAAGAACCAACTGCCGGATACATCTATCTGTAGCGGAACGAGGCGGTGCTTCGCGCACGACATTCAATTTAATAGCCATTACGTACTCTCTAGGCTCATCGCACAGAGACCAACATCGAGTTACAGCAGTACCCATCTAGTTCTGTATGAAACTTTGAGTTTAAATTTAGTTACCTCTTGGATCTCTGAACTCTGTTAGTCATTTACCTTGTTCATCGCAAATTCTGTGAATACGAATGAATCGTCTTCTAACTCTTCTTACATTGGCAAAAGAAGAATAGTCACGTACAAAAACGTGTTGATACATTGAAAATCATGAGAGCTGTCATTTTTCACGGGATGTAAATATTGAACATTGTTTACAGAACACTTGAGCTAATAATTTTATTCCGTGAGTCAAGATTATACTTTTGTCCGTGTGTCTTCCATGTGTTTTCCAAGTACTATTCTTGTGTGTAAAGAGAAATTACACGAGTTGGTCACCAAATGATTTAATTCGATTCATGCTACACATGTTAATTACGTAGAACCAGGTTTTATTTATAATTATTAATCTTGGAAAGACAATTTCAAACTCAATCATCACGTGAGTAATTCTGTTGAATTACTAATTCAATTTGGTCTAACATACATTAAAAATGGATACCAACGAGCATAAAACGACAGCCGGATCTCACCGATGTACACGCGTCGTTTCTCAGCCAACAACACCAACGTCACCGACTTTAAACCTCATGGAACAGTTGCTACTTGCTAAGATGGAGAGACACAGTATCGCTGATAATTATCAAGGTGATACACGTTCAAATTCTTTACCAAAAAAAACTGTGTTATTTAGAACTGACTCAATGGATAGTCAAACAAGTGCCAGTACACTGAGTTCTGCACGCTCCGGGGATTCTATGGGTAATCATTACTGCAAGTGTGATGATTGTCTACTTGGTATTGTCGATAAACATCAACAAAAAGCCCTTAACACCGGCAAAAAAAAGGTAACTGCGCTAGTCCAAAGGATTTAATTTTACATAATCTACCGATGAAAATGAATTTAGTCGTAGGAAGACTTGAATTTATAAGGGAAGAAAAACAAATTCCACAATCTCAAATCGAAATTCAAACAAACACACATATACGACGAAGATATTGTAGGTGAAATAAAAATTCCACTGACTTTTTTTTTAACTGATCAACGCTCCCGGTGTTTGTTTCGTCTTTGAAAAGAATAAGGAAAAACAGACACACATCTATTTTACATACATCAAATTGAGATAAGCCCTCGGGACTTGTATTTTTTCGTTACTTTTATTATTTACTCCCTGACACTATACTAATTCGATTGGTCTCACTGGACGAATCGTGCAAAACCATTGATCGATGTCCCGAAGCAAAATGGGAAAAAAAGAGGTAAAATTGTAAATGGCCTTCGTGAACAACTCAACTTGGTTATCTAACTAAACCGTGCTACAAGTAATTCGGAGAAATGATTGACATATTAGACTAAATAAATTATGTAGTTTTCGGTGATCGGATTGCCACGTTTGCCTTTTGCGGGATCTTTAAACTTCTCTATCCTCGGATTTCTTCTTGAGGTTTTGTCTTCTACTTTTTTTTTCTCCAACTTTTTATATTTATTTCTCAATCACAGCACCAATTAACCATTTGGTTGGTATTTTTCAACTGCTTCTAGTATTACCTGATATATTTGTAAACAAATTGAACAAATAATTGCTGTAATTTGATCTCTCGGAAATTTTATTGTTATCAATTCAAAATGTTCCCAATGTAGACTCATACAAAATTTTTAAGGAAAACAAATTATATGTATTACATGTATATAAAATAATTGGTGAACCATACTGGTATATTCAGAATTCTCATACCGTCTCATTAAAAAAAAAGAAAATTGAAGAAAAAGTTGACTCAAATACCCCAGGGGGAGTGCATCGGTGCGAGTCCCTCTGTTTTGCCAATGCCTGAAGGAATAATTCATTAAATTGCATCTTGCAATGCGTTCATTATGCTCACGCCAAATGTGCCATTAGCGGCACTTTTATGCCCATGAAACGATTCAGCTGTTTGAAAATTCTTTCGCATACAGGTATCTCTAATTTAATTAAATATAAGAATTCAGTCTGACTGGTAAATATTGAAACTGGTTTTATGTTTTTCTGAGATTGCCACAAGTCCGTCATTATTCCACAATTTTCAATTTTTTTCTTTCTTCCTTTCTTTCCTGAATGCAACATTGTCTTTATTTAATAGAAACTCGTTAGTTGACCTCGTCAATTTAATTGTATGGTAAAAAAAAATGTACATATTGACGCTGGTTAAAACTGATAAAACAATTAGATCTATAATTTACAATTCTAATGAGATAGCGTCGTTCATGAATCTACAATTTGCCACTAAAAATATTCACCTTGGATCTCGTAGATATTTTTAATGATTTGGAAAAAAAAGAGAAGAATAAAAAAAAGAACGAGCAACCACAAATGTCGTCTCAACGTCTCTCTTACAATTCTACTCGTGAGGCCGATCGTGGCCTCAGTTTGTGCGTACACACCCAATAATTCTATCATGTTTCAATCGATTCGAGATTGAAATCTTACTGAGACGCGTACGTAAAAGCATGTGATTACACATGAGACAGATTGTATTACTTAATTTGTCCTCCCAAGCTTGTCTCTTATTATATCAGCTGTTTTATTTTTCGACTCCTTCGTTATCTTTCTAGCTGTTATTCCGTTTTTTTCATTATTTTTCATTTAAGAATAATATTGTAGCCAAGAATGACGTTAAACGATTAAAGACTGTTATGCATTTACTTGTTATCGCTAATCAATTTACTCAATATACGCAAAGAACCTGAATGAAAGCGTGTTTTTATAGTCATGTTAATACGCAAAAGAAAAGAAACAAGTAGAGGAAAAAGAAAAAGAATGGTAGAATAGGTCAAAAGTTTTTTCAAAATTCTTGAGTCTTTATCATTTTTAATCATAAAGGCACTCGAAATACGTTTAGTAAACGCGTGAAAAACGGCTCGTTGGTTAATAAAACAGTCAGTAGATATAGATACTTGGGTTAATTAGGCAGTTACGCTCGCACTCCAATGACGCATTTACATTGCTACAGCCTACGGCAAATCCACCAGTAACGTTGCTTCAACTGGTCTGGAATCGTCGGATTTACGTGGGCGAATTCAACAGAAAAAAGATTAATACAAAGACAAAGGCAACATGAAATAGGGAGAGATTGCATCAATCAATAATTGAAGACTCATTACATGTCTCGTGCTGCACGCAAAAAAAGGGACCAGAAGAATATAATAAAAAATAAAAAGTTTATTGAAATTCATGTATTTTGATCAAGCGTGTTTCTTTGTTTTCTTTTTTCATTTCCTGCTGAAGATATCATTGGACAAATTAACGACACTTGCGTAATGTTTGCAATTGAATTTATACTATACATATTGTTTTTCACACAATATCATTTCTCACAGCTCGTTTTGATTCACGAGTAGAGTTTTAACTTGTGAAGCGTGTGCAACTTTGTTAAGAACAAGTAGATCATAAATTTGTAGTATAATAATAAATATTCAAATTCGTAAACTTCCGAAAGCTATCACATGCAAATTGTTACAAAGATAGTGAAACCATGAGTAGAGGGAATTTTGAATACATAGCTCGACGTATTTGTCATGCTAATTCAACGAATTCAAGGAGTAATTCCCTGGCATAGAGATGAGTGAATAGTCGTCATCATCATCATCATCGCAGCTGTTTTGTAGAATAAACTGCGGAGGAAATCCAAAGAGTATTCCCTTATTTGTTGTCTCACTCTCTAACTCTCTTTCTCCTTCTCTCTTGCGCTATCTGTCGCTTATCTACGTCATTCAGCACGAGTTCTCAGTTAACGGGGAATGACAAGAAATATATTAAAACGTATACACAAGTCAGCGGTTAGTTGGAAGTATCATCGTTGGGTGGAAAGTCCTTTTTTGCGTGTGTCAGTGAATTCTTGATTTCATTGACTCAATATTATTCGTCATGTTAACAATGTATGAGTGAGATTCTCTTCTTTTACGTAATCAAAAAGGCATCACGCGAGTTTGAGTGTGTATGTTGGACTTATAACGTAGCCGAATGGAGAACAAACCAGTGGTCGGGATATAGAGTCGAGACAGGTCGTATCAAAAGTGGCACACCACAAAAGCGACTCGCTTTCCATCGGCAATCGCAGAACTCAAATTAAAATCTTGTATACCAACCAATATATATTAAGAGGTAATCGAGAAGAGAATAAAAAGCATTGAAAGAGAGAAAAAGACAATCATAATAAGCAGTAGTAGGTCGATATCCAGTATGACCGAATGGCAATAACGTGGGTGGATCGTATTTACGTGACGGATTGTTTCGATTGGCGGGAATAAGAAGAGGGAAATGAGTAGATAAGGACAGAAAGTGATCACTTGCCACAGAGTTGGAAGTTGGCCGCGAGAGAGTCGAGAATGCATTTCATTTAGACTTGATAAAGTGAGCATTATAGCACGTGGGAGTGATTCCAATGTAAATTTCATTTTAAAAATTCTAAAGAAACACTTAAAAAAATGCAAGAAACCTGCGAGAGAATGATTCCAACAATAGTCTGTACGAAAGCCAGTTTCAGTGATTGTGGAAGTCATCATGAGGATGATAGTGCTAGTGAAAAAAAATTATCATCATTGAAACAGAGGAGAATTACTAGACCGAGGGTCCGTAGGAATTCTAGACGACTCTCTATTACAATTGATAGACACTCGTCATCCTCGTCGAGAAGCCCCTCGCCAATTCCTCACAGTCGTATTGATCTTAAAATTCATGATAGCTTTGGAAAATTACACAAATTGAAGGGTACTATTGATGCTCTTCAGTGTATTAAAAACGTTAAGAATACAGAAAAAAGTAATTCTGGTTATGGACAGTATCTTGAACTCCTCGATGTGCCACAAACAAATTTTTCGTCATCACTTGAATGGGGTGAACCCAGCGGTGATGATCTTAGCTCTGAGTGGGAATCTGATCAATCAGACAGATCTATTTCAATAGTTTGTGATAATAATAGTTCACCAAAGGTAAATTTTCCGTCGGATAGGAATTGTTGATTTTTTTCCATGTCTTTATTTTTCCAATTCGAAAAAAGATGAAGTAATATTTTTCTCTTTACTTCTGTTTACAGAGTTCTGGATGGAGGAAGTTGAGAAATATTGTGCAGTGGACACCTTTTTTTCAAACCTACAAGAAACATCGTTATCCATGGGTAAGTTGCAAAATAGTTTAACCAGTAAATATCACTGTTTCGCGAGTGGTTCAAGGATGCCAAATATTAATATTACATTTTTTCGTCGATTGTGTGTTAAATAGGTTCAATTAGCGGGTCATCAGGGTAATTTTCGGGCTGGACCAACTCCGGGGACTATTTTGAAAAAACTTTGCCCGCAAGAGGAAGCTTGTTTCCGCCTTCTGATGCATGATGTTCTGAGACCATACGTTCCAGAATTCAAAGGAGTTCTGGATGTTCGAGAAACCGAAGAGGACAGAAACAATCAAGAGCCAGACGATGTCACTAAAGAAGGAACGGAAGAATCAAATAAAAGAACATTCGTTGCCTCCTATCTTCAACTCCAGGATCTTTTGGGTGATTTCGAACAGCCCTGTGTTATGGATTGCAAAGTTGGTGTTAGAACATATTTAGAATCGGAATTAGCCAAGGCAAAGGAGCGTCCAAAACTTCGTAAAGATATGTATGAGAAAATGATCCAAGTTGATCCATCAGCACCGAGTACAGAGGAGCGACGGCTTCAGGGGGTTACAAAGCCAAGATATATGGTTTGGCGAGAAACTATTTCTAGCACAGCAACTTTGGGATTCAGAGTAGAAGGTATTAAATTGAGCCATGGGGGCTCATCAAAAGACTTTAAAACAACAAGAACACGTGAGCAAGTTACGGAGGCGTTGAAAAAATTTGTTCAAGATTATCCACATGCTGTACCAAAGTATCTTCAACGACTTAAAGCAATCAGAGCCACACTTAAAGCATCGCCATTCTTTGCAGCGCACGAGGTTGTTGGGTCAAGTTTACTCTTTGTACATGACGCAAAAAATGCTGGCGTCTGGATGATTGATTTCGCCAAGACTCTCCCTCTACCAGCTCATCTTCATAAAATACAACATGATACAGAGTGGGAGGTTGGCAATCACGAGGATGGTTATCTAATTGGTGTCAACAATCTCATTGATATATTTGAAGACATAAGGAACTCTGAACCGTAACTATTTTCACGCTTCTTCAATTGTACGTACAAATTAATGTGCAGTGTATAAATAAGTGTATATAAATTTCATAGTCCGTAAAAGAAAAGCGAAACAGAAAATGAAAGAAATGGAAATAGAGCTCGTGCGTAAACTCGGGTTAGTTCGATAGAATTGGAAGATAATTTTTGTTGAATAATTTATTGAGAAGACTCACATCGGGAAAAAATGCTTGTTCTTATTTATTTTTTAACTGCAAATAGTCCACGTTGAGAGTACGTAAACTCGGTAGTTCGATAGATGAACATTTGATGGACTCTTTTTCTTCTATTTAAGGCTCATGAGATTCTGAGTTTCTTCAACGTAATGAAGCAAATACAATATAATAATTATAAATTGATTGAATGAAAAACCAAAGACGCGGTGGCTACGGCTGCCTAGCAATAGAATATTACTAGATGTCAGTCGCTTAGATATGTATTTTAAATATTAAAAAAAAAATGATCGTCGATAAGAATGAGTATATATTAGCTTTTGTATTACTATATTTTTATGAATTAAAAAAATTTCAAATTTTGCAATCACAAAAAATTTTACTTAAGGTCGTCTTTTGCTTCATTTTCAATTTTATTAATTTAATTAACTACTTATACGTAAGACTTTATTTATACTTTGAAATAACATTGCGGAATCGTCTCTAACACGAGCGATAACGTATTTTGTATTCACAGAGCGTATTCACACGTTTGTAAATAAATCGTCATTTATAATATTAGAAAAAAAAAAACTTTTCTCTTTCACTTCTTCAAATTCACACTCTCCTCGATTAATAATTGTCCTCTATTCTTTCAAAGACACTATAATCACTAAGCTTTTAGTGTTCATACCATGAAAATCACTCGTCAATGTTTCTTTATTAAAGGAAGGAGAGAGGCAAAAAATAAAATGCCATAAAAAATTGAAAAACAATTCAAGGTGTACCAAAAGGACTGTTTCGAGGCGGTTGTGTCTGAAGATTTTGCTGTTGAGTATTGGTTGCTTGGGTTGCTGATATCGTAGTTGGTGCAATGACCCTAGCATAAACTGCAGTTCCGGTTTTCAATCCAGCTGGCGTAGGAATGACCTTCAGACCATGTAGAGTTTTGATATTGAGCAATTGACTTGGTAAAATAATTGGCTGTTGCTGTCCTGTCGTTTGCTGTGATGATGTTTGTTTACCGAGAACCATACCACCACTACTGCTAATACCAACTCCAACACTCTTATTTCCACTTGCCAATACTATTGGTTTACCAGCCAATTGTGCCGTCACCATTCTCACGGTTTGACCTCCAGGAGTTGATTGTTGTTGTGTACTGGCAATGATTTTTGATTGACCCGGAGACGCCTGCGCCTGTGATACCACCTGAAAGTACAATAATTTTATAATGAAATTTATTTTTTCTTTCCACTGATATTTTCATTAACAACTTCCTCCTAAATTCAAATTGACGTAAATCAATGACGTCAATGAAATTTTGCTTACCTGGTATTGTGTTTGGATGAGTTGTTTTCCCTGGCGATTAACTTGGCCAGTTGTAGTCGGAGTTGCAGCAAGTTTCAGACCCTTTTGAGCGAGAAGACTCTCGACTGATATTAATTGACCTCCTCCAGCACCAGTTAATACTTTTGCAAGGATCTTTTGTTGCTGAGACTGCTGTTGCTGTTGTTGGTGAGGTGATTGTTGAATCTGAACTGCAATTGGTTTCCCACCAATTTGTGCAATTATCCTTTGCATCCCAGGTGTTGAGATTGTTTGTGGTTGGTTTGTATGATGTTGTTGATTAGATTGTTGTTTTATCTGCTGCACATGCTGAACATGAGGACTATGGCTGGTAGAGGGCGAGGATTGTTTTATGAATATGGTTTGACCCTGAAGTCCATGACTCGTTAATAATGATTTTATTTGTCCCGAACTGACTAATTTTATTTGTGATGCTAACAGAGTTTTTCCAGGTAGTACGTGTTGCGTCGTTTGGGGTTGCCCTGTCTGTCCTGGTGTTTGTTTTACATTCGATGTTTGCAAAATACTTTTTCCTGCCTGATTGCTTATAACAGTTGGTTGACTTTGAGTTTGAATTTTGGCAGTTGGAAATATTGCAGCAACACTCGTTGGAGTTAAAGTATTTGCAGATGTTGATACGGATTGGGCAGAATGGAGAACTGAATGGCCAGATAATCTGATTGTTTGTAACCCAGCAGACGTAGAAACCTGAATCTGATGATGTGGAAAATGTTGATTCGATTGAAGTAAACTCTGGGCCGAATTAGTTTTTACAACAGTCACTGGCTTTCCACCAATAGTCGTACTCGCAACTTTTTTCATGGGAGCAACTGTAGTAGTAGGCACAGATTTGACTTCAACAGGAATTATTGTATCTCTAATTTCTCTTTCAACTGCTGGCAACGGTGTAACGGGGGTTGATAAAATTGGAGATTGCAAACTGGGAGTTGGTGTAGGCACAGAAGGAGCAGTTGTTATGGAGGAAGCTGGTGGTGCGACTGTGACGATTGTTGATACTGGAATAGGTTCCGTTGCAGCTGACTTTTCCATAATATTCTTGTCTTCAACTTTTTGTTCCTTTTTTATAATCGCCTGAGTTTGAATTGTCATTTTCCTCTCTTTCTTTGGAGTAGTTTCTCTCACACAACTTGGTGATTGTTCTTTACCATTCACTAATTTTGGACTGGACTGAGTAGATTTATTCCTCGATGATCCTCCTGAATGTTTCTTAGTTTTAACAACTCCCTGTAACTGCTGATGATACATCTCAAATTCAGATTCAGATCTTGCACGATGAAGATAAAGCCATTCTTTTTTCTTAGGATAATATCTCACACAGGGATCAGCTTCATAATGTAGCCGATCAAGAGCTCCGGAAACAACTGAATTCAGGTAATTATCTTTATCATTGCCAATTTGATCAGCCTGATCTTTAATGTATTGTGAATCTTTCAAAAGCATGCAAATATCAGCTCGGGTTCCTTCACCATTTGGCAGTCTGGCAGTTGCATCTCTGACTAATGCTAAAATTGTGACAAAGTTTGGTCTATCAGCAACTAGAAGAGAGTGGCCCCTGGCTTTTGTTAGACCGGCTCCTGGATTGTGTTGATAAATTCCTTTGACAGGTCCAACTACAGATGTATACCCATGCATTCTGTATGTGAAAGCTTTATGAGGAGCAGCATAACGTAATCTCTCTTGTCTTCTAAATTCTTCCTTCTCTTCCGGTGTTGATAGTCGTGCTTTCCATTCAGTGGGGCACAACGCCTTTGGTGGTTCACATTCCATCATTGCCGTTAATGATGCAGCATCTGCAGCAATAGATTCAACTATTGGACTTAAAGTTTGTACAAGATTTCCTCCACTTCCATTAGAAGTAGTTGATATTAATTGAGCTAATTTCACTGGTGTTATTATTGACGCATTACTCGTAATTATGTGGGGTGCTAGTGAATCCTTGTAGACAAGGAATTTAGTACAGATCGATGCTAATCGAGAATCAGAATCCCTGCCAGCGCCGATCCAAGCATACACTCCTCTTCCTTTATTTTCAAGATATGGAACAAATTCTTGGTCACGATCCAGATGATGTTGCTGATCCAACTCTTGCGTTCCATATGTTAGTTCACCAGCGAGAAAACCGAGTGCCGATGGAACTAAATTCGCCCAGGATGTTGACAGAGAATACCAATCATTCAATGGAGATATGGGATTACTCTGCCACATGGTTACAGCTTCTTTAACCTCTGCAGTACCCATTCGATATTCTCCTTTTGAAGTAAATGCATCCCGAAGAAGAGAGAAGAAGCTGGTATGAGTCTCTTGCATCAAATCTCCACTTCCATTCATTGCAATTTCATCGGCCTCGTCCATCGAAATTTCCCTCTCTGCAATGGCCATTGAATGATCATTTTCACATTTCACATCATCCAAAATATCCATTCCATCGTCCAATTGAATTGGAATCTGTAGCATATCAATATTTTCTAAATCAATCTCTTTTTTCTCCACTAATTCTTCATCCACTTCACTCTCGATTCGATGATCCTCTGTTGGAACCATGTAATCATGTTTTTCATCAACTTCCATATAATCTTCAACCTCTTTTTTCACTTCCAAAGGTGAAATCATAGGTGGCAGGGGTTTTGATATTTTTTGTATAGGTGGAATTATTTTTTTCTTAATCGGAGACTGAATTTCATATGTATCAGTGGGCTCGGCTTTTATTACAGTGAAATTTGTAATAGGAGGCATCTCTATCTCTTGACTAATAGGATTTGTTTTGAGATTATCATCAGATTGATGATAATCTTCAAATTCTGATTTAATTGAATTATTGATTATTGCAGAAACTGGAGGTAGCGGAGGTTCAAGTTTAATTCTCTTCTTTGACGATATCCTCGCAGAATTATTGACAAGCTTATGCTTTTGACCAATCTGAGCACGGTGAGTCAAATCAGCAAGGGCAATTCCCTGAGTATTTAACTCAGGATGAAGATCGCCTCGTGCTCGTCGCTTCTTGTGGGTGTTTAACATATTTTTATAGACATCATCAGATATTTCTCTTGATAATAATAATGAAGTATTTGTTGTGTATTCTGTTCTCTGGAGAGTGGAGAATACTGGCCTTATGTCCTCATCTTCAAATAACTGATTCGTTCGAATTTGTGTAGACTGTATGCCACCAATTTGTACTTTTCTCTTCTTCTTTTGTTTATTACAAGGTGTCTGATACTGAGGATAATTTTCCTCATTCTCGGACGTTGTATCTGCCAATCTTGCACTGCCAAGTTCCGTTCTGAGGGCATTCATCTCCTCTATATAACGTAATTGAGTTTTTTCCTCAAGCATTGCTGGCTTCGGCTTACGCCAATGCAACTTTGATGTATTATTATGGGGTACAGTCTGGCTGAAGCCTTGTTTATATGCATTTATTAATAAACTCTCCCGCGACTTGAAAAGCTGTTCTGCAAGTTCGTACGTACGTTTACGCTCATCAAATAAGAGTCTCCTCTGTTGTGCTTTACGCACCAATCGACGCATTCTCCTGATGTCAGGTCGAAAGTGACCGACTGAGAGGTGATTGACAAATTTATCCAAGGGCGCCACTCCAAATCTGAAAACAAAATATTTGAAATAAATAATGAAATTTCAATAATAAATGAATAATAAATAATAATTACCTCTGGCTATCTCTTTGGAAAAGCATTTTCAATGATTTCTCTTGTTCAGTAGCAACATCACAGTCTTTGGGAAATTGTGGTAAGTGTTGTGATAGTAATTGTTTCTGATCCTCTGTCAAGTACTCTTGCCATAATTTTGGATCAAACATTTCATACAAAATTGATGGATGCTCACACATATCCTGAGGTAATTTGACTTTACTTCCAGCAGCAACACAAGTTTCCCATCTCTGAAAAATTTAACATCTGGATTGATTAAAAAAGAAATTCTCACATTTGAAGTGATAAACTTACGACTTCGTTAACGCATTGGTGTTGAACTTGATGATCAGAATTATCATTGTCAACATCATCCTCATCAGAGCTGTGTGTCTCAGAACCACTGGTGTCATGTTCATCACCACTGTCATCAGCACTTCCTGAACTTGAACTACCACCATTACTTGAACTACTTGTACTACTATCTGTTCTTGATCCTTGCATTGACTCTTCATCCTCCTCTTCTTCGGTGGCAGAATCACCGCCAGCTGAGCACTCATCAATCTGAATTAATACATTTTTAAATAGGTGATTAAGTTTCGAATTTATATGCAATTAATCAGTTTAAATTCGTTACGTAATGAGAGAGCTAGATATGAATAATATTTTATTGCTACGGTAATATATCCACTTGATGTATACATCCAAAAGAATGAGGTTAAGACACCTGTACAATTAGATTTTTATTTCCAAAATGATGAACAAACCTCCATGATTTTAGGCGAATAATCAGTGAGGTCGTAAGCTAAGAGTAATCCTGTTTATCTCACAAATTGTCGTCACACTGAGATAAAACAACACTTGGTTACAGAAATAAATAAAACTCGAGGATAGAGCTCAGACTGTCAAATGGATTTGAACCAGTAGCCCGAGCTTTGATCGAGACAGTAAACACAACTAATGACTGTTGAATTAATCCTCAAAAATTTGTGTATGCCTATGATTTTTTAATTCTCTATCGATCGTATATTATTAGGTAATCTCGCTGTTGGAGGATCGACCTGTCACAGCCACATTACTCCTACTCCACTGTGAATTTTTCGTCATGGCGCGGAGTAGAGAGTCCAAAAAGTGAACGTACCACGGGTGCGTGTTTGTTGTATCAAAGTGAGCATAGAGTATCTTATAGAGGCGGAATCTCAACACATTCAATTTTTCACCATTTTCATTGGTATTTTCGTTTAGTCTTGGTGAAAATTCGTCTTTATTTGGTAGCCAGTGGATCGGCACCAAAACATCACGCGGTTCCTACCATATAAAAGACATGGCAGTCATGGCAGTCATTTGTTTATGGCATATATAGGTTGGAATTTGTAAACTTTACGAGATTTTTATCAATAGACCGGAAACAATTGAACTTTTATTTCGAATAATTAAAATTTCTAAATAGAAAGAGATAACTGGTTTACACCAGTTATGAAAATTTATCGAACATTATGAAAATAGTACAGTAGCCGCTGATATGGAGTTCCCCGAATTTTCAAATAGCATTTCCGGAGGATCGTGCAATCGGAAAAGGACACGTACTTCTTTCCGCAATGTTTCGCCCGTTCAGTTGGATACGAATCGTCGAAGACGGAAGGTCAGTAAGCTCCCGGGAGTAGGACAGTGTACTTCCAGCCACAACTTGAAGTTACCGAGTACCTACTTTTGAAGTGCGTTTGAAGTTGTTGCATCATCCTCCGGATACATATTTGGTGATAGCGTTATCGGAATCCTGTTCATTACATCGCATTGGGAACTTCTCTTGATTTCATCATTTATTCTGGATTGCTAATAAATAAGGTCAGTGATTTCTTCTTCTTCTTTTATAGCTCTGACTGTAGATAGTTATCCGGCCGTGTTCAGTTATTTATTTATTTTGATAAGTTTAATCCCCTATTCCGTAACTACCTTCGTATGCTATGTGCTATCCCAATAAGTGATCGATAATTTTCCACGTGAAACAAAGGAAGAATAAATCAACAATCTTCATTCTTGATTCGAAAATTTTATATGTCCGATGAATAAAAATATTCTTCTGTGCAAAATAACAATAATTGGGCGAAATTGATGTAAAATAGACATGAAAATGAAAAACTTTGCGATTGATTTCTCTAAATGATTCCATTGGAAAGCTGGGAAAATTTCTGACTTTTAGGAATTTAATAAAAATTCGTCCAATCCATTCCATTTTTTAAGATTTACAGTTTTTTTTACAAATATTTTCGTTCCCCATTAAATTTTTTTTTTTTATATTTTTTGAGAGCGTTATAACGCACTACATAAGAGTCAAAATTTTGAAAAAATAACTCTAAAAGTTGGCCTTCAATTTATGATCAAAACAATCCAATGAAATCTTTTCAACTTTTCTATGGAATAATTTAATAAGTTCCATCTCTTATCTCATTGCTAGCAATTCGTATTATTATATAGATAATATAGATATATAGAGCGTTTAAATTCTAACTAAAATCCAATATGTCCGTTTATTCGTAAGGTTCATTTTACCCCACCGTCGATTTAATAAATATAAAAGGTCATGAATTTTTTCTCTCATGATGAAAAAAATAAGTATATATTCTAACAATATTGTCACATCAATTATTCTTCAGTACAATGGATGTAGTTCAATTTTCGTTCTTCCCATTGTTATTATGAATCGTTGCCATTCCATGTAATCTGAAACTATCACCCAATGTCTTTGAATGATCTTTTATTCCAATTGACTCTTCATCGCAACAAACATTGTTGAATGAAAAATGTATAAACCATCATTATTCCATTTCTATATCATGTATTAATTTTTTGGTTCTTCATTTTTCCAGATGAGTAAAACTGCCATATCTGCACTTCAAGAATTTCTTGCAAAGCAAAATAAACCACGACCTATTTATACCGAAATAGGTGTGGTACATGATGTACCACCATCTTTCACAATCAGGTGTACCTGCGAGGGCTTAGATGCTGATGGTCAAGGACCAAATAAAAAATCTGCGAAGCATCGTGCTGCTGGAAAGATGATAGAACTTTTACAAATTCAAAAAAAATACAATATCGATTATTGGTCTTCGGACTCATCTCCACCAGCTGTTAAGAAGTCTTTCGATACCCAAGTTTCCCAATCTTCCTGCGATAAGCTGACTGCTTCTCCAGGACAATTCATAAATCACGTTGGGAAATTAAGTGTGAGTTTACTGAAAAAAAATGTTTTATTACTCTCAAGAATTGACTGCAAAATTTATTTCAGGAATTATGCGTAAGTAAGAAGATGCTTCAACCGACTTACCATGAAATTCTGAGTCAAAAAATTCGACCAGCTCACATTCCAGAATTTACAATTGAATGTAAAATTGGATCTGCTACTGTCAGAAAAACTGCCTCGACTAAAAAACAAGCTAAGCAAGATTCGGCAGAAGCTATGAGAGAGCTACTTCGAAATAAGTATCAGATTCTCAACATATCTGAAAATCCCCAGATTTTACAGCAAGAGCCTCCAACGGTTAATGAATTGATCTTATCAATTGATGATTTAAAAATACAAGAAGCTCCACAGTTAGAAACTGCTACAGCAAAAGCTAAAGATATGTATCCAATTCTGAAAAAGAGCCCAGGAATTGTGAATCGTCCGAACAATCTATCAATAGCCAATTTCCACAAGGTTTTCAAGGCTTCATTCGATTCTCAAACTATAACACGTTTCCATGAATACTGGATGACCCAAACCTTCAATAGAAGAACAACGAAAGAGGATCTTGAATTTTTTTTAGAGCGAATTTGCAAAATTCTCAAATTGACGAATGAGAAATTTGTGTTGAAAACAAAAACTTCTGATGACTATGCTGTTTGCTACAAACTGAATTCATCACCCGAATTTATTGAAGTAGGAATGGGTGAGAGCAAGGAGACGGCCCACATTAATGCTCTCATCCGTTTTATTGCAACGATTCATCTGCTTCTCGTTTAAATTAGATTCTCAATACTTCCTCAAATTATTTTGATATTATTCCCTTGGAATCTATATGAAATTCACTTGGCTTGTTATTAAATTCTGTTTTCATTGCTTAAATATCGCTCTCAATTTCAATTTTGTTAACTGCGATTTGTTACAATCGATTCATTGTGTTTAATAAATATTTTTCAAGTTTCATAATGATTGCCTTACAATAATTATTGATTCAAAAATCCTGACAATTGTTGAAATTTTCCAGAATGAAATGTGAGTCAGAGCAATGAAGTCGATAAATACCACAGCCGGTTATTTACCTATAGGACAATTCTCACCAAGGATAGGGACTTTCAATTCCCCCTGCGCCCCGCCACCCTATTTTTTATGTTATATACAAAAATCTCTTGGTTACACCATGAAGCCAATATGGCCGCCGGTCAATAGACGAGAAGGACGTGAGTAAAGTGTCTGTGGTGAGTTGACCGTGGGTGTTCGTGGCCCCCGGAACTGCGGGCCTCAGTTGATATTTTTTTATTTAAATGTTTTTAGTTAATTTTGTTGTTTTTAATTTAAAACCTCAACAAATCACACAGCAGCCACTATATCACACAATCTCATGACTCAACAATGTATCAATTAAATACAATTCTGTATACGATTAGTATACAATAAGTGGTGGTAATGATTAAACGAGTGAAAATGCAATCAATTCGCATACAATACGGGCCCTCAAACTGTCAAGATCGCGACTGAGTCAGGATTCACTACGGGCTGAGTACAAAATGGCTTCGGGCGACAATGTGGATGTGATTGAAGTAGTTGAAACGAGTTTTGGTGGCCGAAATAGAGGCGACGACTCCTCTTCAAGGCTTGAGGATTCTGGAGAAGAGGATGGTATGTTTGATTTAATATTTTTTATTCAATTAATTCAATTAAAATCCACCTAACCTCTGTTACTCCAAAATTTCCGAAAGAATTATAGGGTTATACTTTTCATCGGGTCGCTTGAATTTCAATAAATAATTGAATTTTTTCCCCATTCGTAATTTGATTATTATGCAATTGTGCAAAATAACTATGATTCAAGAAAAATTTATTCATTCAAGGAATTTAATTGACACTTCCTCGTCGTTCAATTTTCGTTCGGAATTTATTGGCTTGTATACGGGCGTGAACTTTGACAGCTGATTAAATTGCTGTCTGATTCAGAATTCATAGAAGTGTTGATGCATCTCTTCAGTTTGAGCTATTTCTATTTTTTACGTTGACGTTATTTTCATCTGTACTTTATTATAATTTATGAACTCATCGAAGAATAATTTATCCTTTGAGATAAACGTGTGTGCATAATTTGTCCTAATTTGGAATCACTATCAAATGAGGAGAAAGTTTGGTTACTGTAGAAAAGCTATTTCGAATTCCTTCTACGTGAGGGTATGATTCCTTTTGGAGTAACTTTATTGATTAGACTTCAATGTGTCTCGTCTGATTCAATTTATCTCACCAATGGATTGAATGAAAGATACAAATTGGGTTATTATGATTATTCCTTTTTTTGCAGACAAGTCAACAACTGGTGAACGAGTTACCTTTGATGTAAGTATTTAATTCACAACATTTCATTGAAGTATGTTCGTTCGGAGTAATGACTATTGAGTACAATTGTTGCATATTCAATAACTGCATTCCGGATTCATCGAGAGATAAAAATCTTTCACTCATTATCTGTCGAAAGTTTACATTCCTCAGTTAACTTTGTTGATTTTACGTGATAACTCTATTTGTCTTATAACTTTAGAGTGAAACTGTTTAAAACAAGAGTGAAAAATTAGTAGACCGTGATGTGGGTCAAGACTGATTACCATAGTACTACTAGTAGCAGTTCTAGTTTGACCAGTGTAATCAAGTATTAAAATTTATAAATAATACTTTGACATGTATTAAACAAAATTAAGGGAATAATGTTGTTTAGAGCTCTGTTGTACAACATGGAAGTGGCGGGCCGAAGACTCCCTCGGGAGTTTCAAGGAACAAATCGGAGAAGGAGAGGAAAATTGGTCACAGAAGGGTTGGCGTTGGTGGCGAAATCACCTACAAAAAGGTAATAAAATAATAATAAGCATCAGCGTAAAGTCTTTTTATTTTTTTTCAAATAAAATATACTAATGACATATACAATTATTGTGCTTTTCAAAATGAAATATGAATTTCATTCTTCAGTTCGATGACAGTAAACTGCTAATTATTGTTCGTATTTTTAACTCTCTGCTAAAGAGTTTGATAAATAAATGGGAAAACACTATAAATAAAACATTTGAAATTTTGATTTACTTGGTTAGTTGAGTTTATGTCTCGGAAGCGGGGTGAGTGCTTCATAAATTTCGTTGCGTGCTAAACTTTCGATCGGGTTAATGTAAGATACGCAATGACGCAGAGACATGTGACGAAGACACGTATGATGATAGACTTGGAATTTATAAAATATTTATTATGGGTACGAGTATAGATTTTATTATCAATCATAGTACACAACACAATTATAATTTAATTTGTCATTTAGATTCAAACGACTCAAATTATGGGGTCGATACAATTGGGAATTCAACATGCGGTGGGAGGTCTAGCTAGTAAACCGGAGAGAGATTTGTTGATGCAGGATTTTATGACAGTTGAAACGACAAACTTCCCAAGTGAAGGCTCAAATCATACGCCAGCCCATCATTTTTCTGAATTCAAATTCAAAAATTACGCTCCAATCGCATTTAGATACTTTAGGGATCTCTTTGGCATCCAACCGGATGATTTTTTGGTGAGTTCTTTATTCGAAGATCTTTTCGGGGAAGGTGGGGTAAAATGGACACACCCTAGTTTTGATGTTATATATTATGAAAATCGCAAGAAATCGAGAGAAATATCGAAGATAGGTTTATTCTGATAGTTTCATTGGAAAACTGAGGAAATTCCAAGTGGAAAACATGTGTAAGAATTAATTTTCCTGAAATTTTAGAAAATTCGAGTTTTCTGATCAAGATTTGAAGGGGTCCCACCTTCCAAAATCTAAAAAAATCACTTTTTTGGGAATATCTCAGGTTCTATTGGTCGTAGCGTAGAAACTCAAAAACCAGCTGAAAGGTGAGCTCATTTTCC
>JABSMS010024931.1:0-10576 GCA_018902275.1 Aleiodes sp. PSUC_FEM 10030003
AAATTTTTCAATTATTTTCATTTCTATTTCAATTCTCATTTTTTTACTCTTCATATTTCCATTGTATAATATTGAGAATCTAAAAGCACGACTTTTTGGTCGATGTGCACAACTTCTTGTTTCATTCCTCGAGATTCTACATATTTTGTAGAATATTGAAAAAAAAAGTACAGGAATTTATTTTTTGGAGAAACTAATAACTTAGACCCCATTATTATTCAAGAAAAAGAAACCGTGCTTACGTCCTTTTGATTCTACTCCGGCACTATAATGAATCGTTCCATAGACGTTGATGGATTTCAATCTGAAATATCGATTCAACAAAGAAGATATCTCAAGAAAATTTCAGGAAAGTTCAAGTGACTTATCTCATTTAATTTCACTATTGACAGTAAGAAGTGCGACTTTCAGTCAGATACGGGATTTTCCCAATGCAGTAACACTGACCAGATGCAAATGTTCTTTGTATTCATACATATCCGAGGCACTCTGTTCTTTAATGACCTTCATTTTGCAAGAGTCAAACAAAATGAGTGAGGAAATCACAGGAGCAATTAAATTCGCATTGCAGAGAATAAAACACACGTGAATACGTGTCTGACGTGGCGGTCACGGTGATTCTGACCTCAAGATCATTGATATGCCGATACAATTGTACATTTAACGACAAATCAGTTTGCAAAACCACAATCAATCTATTCGCATCATTGCATATAATTCAATGTTAATATAATATGACAAACAAAACTGAAACTTCAATCAGGCAATTAATGATAATATAATAGTTTCTTTTTTTCTCTTGTTTTTCTCGTCATAGAGTGACACACAGGAAGCTAGAATAAGCAGGCAGGCTTTTATCCGTTATCTCGTCACGACGATCTTTTGCTGACAGGTGCAACCGTCCACCAAGTTACCTTGACGCGTGACAATGCATGAATGAATTAATAGTCCTGAACATTACCACACAGATTTACATCTTCATATTGAATCATAGAATATTGATTCTGTTCGAACAACTTCATTCGAAAAAAGTGCATTAAGATTACTTTCAATGCATCGAATTAAGATAAAATAAAATTGATGAGTTCCCAAAATTTTCCGCTAAAAAACGCAATTACAATGCTTTCAGCGTATCCGTAAAACTATTACGGTTAAATGCATAATGCAGAATTTTCCGCTCATTTCAATGACACTGATACAATCATCTGCAATCTAAAAGTTGGCACAAAAAATTACGTAATTGCAAGAAAAAAAATTTAGAACAAAACTATAGAATTTATTAGTGACGCCATCTACAACTCAGGTGGACGGCAATTAGGGATAATTGTTGGGTGATGCGTGCGCGCGCAGCCTCGAGGCGAGAAAAGCGCGCCACATATCCACATTTATTGCGTTTAAAGAGAAAAAAGAATGGAAACAGTGTAAAAGAGTATAATAAAAAAAATTATTAAAAGTAATCAAAGAATTCATTTCAAAAACTCTAAAGGTTATTGCTTCCATAAATCGTCTACGTGACGAGTGCTCGAGGGTATTCTATGTTCCTTTTTTTTCTATTCCATCATCATTACTTCAGCAGCCGATGCTACCTCGCTTGCACCACTTTTAAAAACATTTAAAAATGCAATAGACTAAAGAAATCAGAGTTAGGTCAGTCTTTTATTAACGTAACAAAGTTATATTGCGTTGTACGCGGAATTGAAAGCGAAAATAGTTTCGCTTAATTACACCATTGAACCATGGGAATATAATGGGAGTATGTGTGCGTTACCTTTTCCTTTCGACGCTTCACATTTGTTATAAACTCACACATATAATTTTTTTTCACCTTTTTTCGTTCCCCTCAAACTCTAATTCCAATGAATAAAACCGTCCAAACGCGAAAGGTCATTCTACGATAATAAATCGTTCTCTTTCCGTGATGATTTTTTACAATCAATTTTCAGCTATATTACCGTACGGAATAGGGTGAGAATCCCTCCGGGATCACTATTATTTGAGTTAGAGTAGTGAAAAAAAAAGAAGCCTGTAAATACCTTTATGTACGCAAAGATCTCTTCATTTTCGTCAATAAATCATAACAGTGTGACTCTTACCTGCAACAGAGATAAAAAAACGAAATATTAAATAAAATCTGACATTAACGACCGGTGATAAAGTCAATGGAGGCATTTCTTTTTTTGTTCATCTTCATTCTCTTCCACCAACACTAATAGGCAACTTGATGATACATCTCGTGAGATAGCGGATTTATTTCAAATTCAATAATAATAATAATATAATCGTTGAATGATTTTTATTATATTCATGTTTGATGTCTTTCATATTGAGAAGAATATATATTTGATCAGTTTCTAATATTTGGAGAATTTTTTAAGTCTTTTTTCGACCTGAATGAGGCCTCAAATGAAAGATTTGGATCAAAAATACAAATAGTTGTGATGAAATAGGATTTTTCTTCAACAAAATTTCTCGAAAACTTCTTTTACATACTAAATCCTTGGTTCTGAATGAAGGATTTTTTTTTGTCAATTACAATTTATTTTTCCATGAAACAAAAGGAGTAATTTTTGGCAAAAATTAGAGTTTGTTGATTGCACCTTTACAAAAATTCAAAAATCAATATTTTGTTGATTCCTTCGTTCAAATCGAAGATAAACTCATGTCCTAAAGTAATCTTTTTGGTTTTTTAATTTCAGATGAAGCAATCATGACTCATCCTGACTGACATTCTCATCATGATGCTTAATAATGTACAAAAATTACGAAAATATTAATAAATAAGTTGCTCTGAAAATAAAATCATAAAAATATACTTTTTTTTTGTATCTCAGACCCTTTCCCCTCAACAAACCCTCGATATGAACCCCTGAATCATCTCTCAATTTAGTTATAACCTCTGTGAAGTACAGGGTGTCTCGGTTAAAATTCTTTCAATATTATAAATTACTTCGTAATAATTATTCCTAATAAATTTAGTTGTAAACGAAGCGAGTATTTCCACCGGGGCACACAACACTATTCTATAAGTAATTCAGTAACCCGAGTTTGAGCACCTGGACGTTAAAGAACCTGAAGTGTTCTCCTCTTTCTCAGAATAATCATTTCATTGATTCATGAAATAATAGCACAATGTTATTAAGAAATTCATGAGGTTGAAGATAATCTCTCACTCTAGTGGGCTTTTCTCTTTATAAGACGATCCGGATGTAATGCAAGTGGGTGGTAGAGGTTACATACAGGGGTCACAAACACACTAAGTTTTGTGATGCAGGAGAGAGAGAGGGCAGAGGAGAAAGGGACCTCATCGGTTGACATGAATGACGACGCGTTAGAGATATCGTGGGCAGGACACAATGAAGGGTGCGGCCTAACCTTTGACATGGTGCCAGGGTCGAGACCTATTCCCTTCTTCTCCATAACATATTTTTGTCTCCCTCTCTTTTTCTCTTATTATTATATTCTTTATTCGCGTTTTATCCTTTAACCTACGCCCTGGGAGTCATTGTGCCCACGTTGCAACACTAATCGCTTGGAAAGTCTCCTCGAAAAGGTTTTGGCGGGAAATTTTGAGTTTCGGTTGTAAGTTAAAATGCTCAGTTGCGTGCGCATTCGAGTATTCCGGGACAATTTGCTAATCGATTTAAATGAAGCACGATGAAGATGATGGATTCTTTGAACTTCATGATCTCTATTGAAAATGGCGGGAAATTTGGAATGAAAAACGTTGTAAGAAAATCTTTTTTGAACGAATGTTTTCCGAATTATTAAAAAAATAATTTTTGCTGAATTCATTTGTATTATAGCACTTTTCACCGGAAATTTGAGTGGAATGGCGGGAACTTTGAATGTTCATCAACTTCATTCTCCCAAAATGAGAATTTCTCATATTTTAAAAAAATTCTTCAGGCATAATTTTTACGTTAAGATCCCTCGGGCACGATTAACATTTTAAAGAATTGAATGTAAGTTATAAGACAATTGAGGTCGTAAACCGTGTCAGTTTACACGTAGGGTTACGTCTTACTTGGTGCACATATGCAACGGCTCGTTTGGCATCGGTCTGCACACACAGAAACACGCAGAAACAAAGAGAAAAAGAATGAACGTAAAAATAAATAAAGAGAGAAAGAATACAAATGGGCAAAAGGTAAATGTATCCTAAACGAGTGTCCATGAAGTGAGAGGGGTAAACGTGCCCGTAGACGCCCACGGCATCTCATATCTTACGGATAAAGACATTTACGACAATATCCTCGCGCACACACACTAAAAATCATTATGTTTATGTATTACTTTTTATTTCATTTCTTCCTTCTTTTAATTTCTTCCACAACAATATTATGTTTTGTCGTGATTCTTCTGTTTTTCTCATTTTTTCATGGCGCCAAGACGGGAAATGTCAGGACAGCCTGACCCTGACATTACTACGAAGTCAATTGGTGTTTACAGGAAAAAATATAGTTAGTCATCATAATATTGTAGAAAACGTTTCTGAAGAATAGACGGAAAAAAAAGCATTTGAAAAAAATTATTTTTTAAGAAAAAAAATTACAGTTGAATACCAAAGTTACGACTGAAAGGCCAATGCTCTGTCACACAGAAGAACGTTGGCGTTTTATTTTTCTACGGTTAGAAAAAATAGTAGACAGTCTGGCGAACACCAAAGGGCCACAGTCGCGGCAATAATTTCTGAGAGAAATGAAGGAGATAAGTCAAAGAAAAATAAGAGAAACTGAAGGAAATTCTTGGTGACACTGTTGTGTGATAATTTGAAAAAAAACGTTTTCCCGTATGCGGAGACATTACTGTCGTACAAGTCAGAGGTTATTTGTGTCACAGAGGTGACGATTCTCTCTATGATTGTCGCGGGACAATGGAGGAGAGAGAGGTGGAGGGAACAAGTACGAGAAAATGAAGAAATATTTTTTCTGGTGGATAATTGAAAAGATGATTTATGCTGAGAAAAATTTTCTTTGCAGTGGCGATAAAGTTGATGGATTTTGAATATTCTGATGAGTCCATTGAAATGCGCGGGAAAATTTCTGTTTAAACGTCGGTTTTGTGGTGGAAATTCAAAATTAATTGAGGAATTACGATAAGGGGTGATACTTTGCAAAAAAAATTGTAAATTCAGGATCAGTATCGTCGGCCTAGAGTTAAAAGGGCGTAAGTGCCATTTTAAAGATTGAAAATCGATTCTTAAATAATTTTTTATTATTCTAGAAGAATTTAAGATTCAATGTGCATTGACTTTTAACAAGAAATATGAATTCTCAAATACAGATAAAAAAATTAAATAATATACGAATTCGAATTTCCTATCAATCGAAAATTCAACGCAACAAAACCTAAATTTTCACGAATCTCCTAAATTTCCATTTATCCACGGAATAATTCATTCCAAATGTTTACGAAGAATCATAATTCAACGAAAAATTTGCTCATAATTTGTTTTAAAATTATTATTGCGCGCAAATTTCCCGCGATTTCCAATGAAGTCTGAATAATTCAAAAAAATTATCAACTTATACCCAAGAGAATTTTTCCCCCATTTCAGGGATTTTCCATTTCTTAAGGGTTTTTATTGACAACGGTTGAGAATCCCTGTGCACAGAACGATCCGAGGCGGACCGGTTCAGGTCACGGTGGCTCCTGAGGTCGCGTTTGTGCCTCCCTGCCCCTCTTGTTCTTTCCTCTTCTTTCTCATTCTCCTTTTTTCCCCTCTTTATTCTCCTTTTTTCACCATCTTCCACTTCTCTTTATTCGCTGTGCCCCTGATGCCACTACACACGGCCTCAAGGAACGCACCCCGATGTCCTCGTCGGTAACTAACACAAGTTTAACCATTTTATTTGCCCTCCACCATTACCGTTGCTGCGTTTGTGTGTGCGTGTGACCAAAAACGCACTTCTTCGAGTGTGTCTCGTGGTGACATTAAAAATGTCGTTGGGTCAACGTTAATGAGACAAAGTTACCGGCAAAGAAACTGAAGGAATCAGAGATGTTTAATTGGAGAACATACGAATTAATTATCAACGATTTCTCTATTAATTGAATTTTTCTCAAACCTCTTCTTCTCAACTTTAAAAATAAAAATGTTTCATTTAAAGTGTATTTCCTTTTTTTTCATCGGTTGAGCCTGAAAAGAACACGTAAAGCCATGCATCCAAGTAAGGCAATGGAATGCAGTGCGCGAGAGAGGCAGTGTGCCTGTCAAGTTCCACAAGACCAACAAACGACGGATGGCTCAGTTCAGGCAAACTGACATTTTCGTCTTATAAGAGTATTTCGTTTCGCGGCTGAAGGAGAAATGCGCGAGGAGACCCACACAAGCTACTCTCATTTCGTGACAATCCGTTTCGCATCGCGAAACGATTCGAGAGAGAGAGATGGGATGAAGTGAGCATGTAGAGCAGACGTAAGACCATTCGCGACAATTTGAATTCTTTTCGATTTACCTCTTGTGTTTTACCAGACGATAAATGTAGCCTGTTGATTGATACTCGTGTTGAGAAATTAGGTATTCATCAACATTTTTTGCGATGAAAGAAATGCGGTAAATTATTTTTGTGATTTATGTGGATAATAAAAGGAGACGGAATGAAGAATAATTTTTTTTTTAGTTTTTTGGGATTATCCGGAATCTGAGGAAGATGGAGAAATTTTAGTGATAAGTTTTTTTGTAGTGCTGATTTCGCTCCAGAAAAAAATCGATCTAATGAAATCGTCTTGAATCGAATTGAAAACTCGAATTGATTCAGACGCAACTACTTTTTTTGATCAGAGTTCTTGAATTTCGTGGAGGCCAAAATTAGCTTGATTCAAGCCTTTTTCGGACTTGATCCCAACAGTTTCCACTTTGAATCAAGCTTTTTTACATTTGGCTTGATCCAAGCTTTTTTAGGCTTGATCGAAGTCTTATTAAAACGTCAATCAAGCCAAACATGTTCGTCACTTTTAATCAAGCTCTTTGACTTGAATCAAGCCTTTTTCTTGACCCAAGCATCTTCAGAATTTCTTCAGAATTCTTGGAGGAAGTCCGAGAAAAAATTCTCCCGAATCCCTTTTTTCATTTTTTTTGTCGATTAAAAAATTATCCCTCCCTCAATCACAATAAAACTCATCGAACATACCCATAAACCGTTACCAAAACCTTAAAAACCCCATTTTTTCTGTTTATGAAAACCTCATACTTTATCTCCAATCATAAAGAATAATTATTCAAATTAAACTCGTAAATAAAACATAAAGTGAATGATGAGTGAATTGTTCACACTTCGCCCACACTTCCTGTTTAAATTAATTGCCATCAATTGAAAGGTCAAAACATTGTATTAACGTTTGAAAATGCCAAAACCGTATATTTCCGTAAATCTAAAAGCGACACATGAATCCAAACACCAATACACACAAAGATAATTCGCGGGGGGAGAAGGAGGAGGTAAAGTAGTGGAGGGGAAGTTTAAAGATTTCCGAAGGTGGAAAGAAAGTTATTTATTAATAGGGTATACCGATGAGACTAAGGCGCAATCGCGGGAGCCACCAGCTCGATAATTGATGACTGCACGATAAATGGACGGGACTGGCTCATTAATCCATCGGTATACTCTCTCTCTCTTACTTACTTTTAGTTTGGATATAAAGCCGGGGAGTATACCGGTACTGATACACGCCAAAGAACTTGTCGCCTCTGGTTGGGACCCGCGTGTATATCACAATGAACTACTGTTACAAACGCTTGAATGTCTCTCTCTCTCTCAGCTGATGGTAAATAAATCGATTCACATTCAAATACATGTCAGTGCCAATTTGGATTAATGTAATCACATGGAAGTATTTAAATTTCTAATATATAATAGGTTTGATACCTGTAAAAGGTCATTTGAATTCACATCTGCAGTTTGTGGATTTTTTTGAGCGAATAAACAGAAGTATCGGTGTTAGGAAATTGTTATTCTCACACTATGTGCTAATGAAGTTGATGGATTTTTGAAATTCCCGCCATTCCGATGAAGGCAGGGAAATTCACGGTGGAAAACTTTATAGTACAAGCAATTCAAGAAATAAAAGAGGAGAAAAAATGAGATGGATACCGGCCTTTTTTGGTCTGCGTGTTTCTTGTTTAGAAGGTATGACAGAGAAAAGAACGAAGATTTAAAATGTTGTAGCAACGTTTTGACTTAAATGCAGAAGACTCCTCAGGGTACATTCATTTGATACTAAGAGAATAAAAAAAGACGGAAAAGGAAGAATAGAGATTTGGTTATACATCTAGAATACTATTGTCAAATATCACAGTTGAATTTTCTTGAAAAAATTCAAACTTTTTACCTTAAAAATATTTCCACAGAATAATTGAACTGAAATTTACAATTTTGTTATTTTTCCAGAATTTTTCCTGATTTAATCGAACTTTCACGAAAAATTGAAGATGGAAAAATTTAGAAGATGGAAAAAAAATCAAAAAAATCAAATTTCCCGCGCTTTTCCATGAAACAATTTTTCTTAATTTGCGGTGATGATTTTACTTTCTCGAACAAGTGAATTAATTAGATAATTCGAAGAATATTGTAACGGTCAACGAAAAATCATCCGTCAAATTGTATTATTTATTCAATCGTTGAAGAAATATTTTATTTACTCAACCAAACGAAAAGAAAACGAACCCATTCAAGGTCAATGTTTGTTCTACCTTTCTTATATTATTTTTACTGGCCTTCAATAACACCAAAAAAGCGTCTGACTTCTCTCACCTTGAGGATCCCCGAAAAAAAATATTTATTATGGTATATACGTCAACACACTGAAATTGATTGATCATCAATATTTTTTTATTTAATGAACTGAAAGGAGCGGGAGACAATTTCACTTCCACTCGGGTGAATGAAAAAAAATCACTCATTGATAACCTCTGCGGATTGTGGAGTACTGCGGGTGGGCTTGGGACTAGAGAGACCTAGGGGTACTCAATGCACCTGCTGGGTCATTAGGTATAAACGTCAGATAGAAGAGAGGATCCGTTCGTGGTGACGGTGAGTTGAAAAATAAGGTAAAAAATATTTGAAGGGTAAATTCCATTGGAGTGAGAGAGACAGGGCCATTGTGGGAGAGGAAAGGTGGTGGCCATCACGAACTCTGGGGCTAATTGCCCCGGAGATTGCCCCTGCAACCGTGCACCAAGCTCTCGCTTCACATTATTCCTGTCCATCTCCGTTATCTGTATCGAGTTGAGGAAAAAATCGTTTGGGAAAATAACAAATATATAATACAATTCAGTAGTGAAGGTGAGTTAAAACAATGGTAGAGTGATTTTTAAAAAACGTTGGGTAAGAATTAAAATTCTCACATTCCCCAATAAATTGTCACATTATCGTCGTTATTCAAACCGCGACAAATAATTAATCATTTCGGGAAGTCTCGTATTGTCAGAGTGACAAGTGGGAGTCACTCCAGAGTTTTGCGTAATAAAACTCCCCGACATTTCGAAGGAGGGAGCGAAAAAACCTAAAAGCCAGAAGCGAGACGCGACGAATCGAAATTTTCTTCTTGACGTTCCTCGTGTCCCCAAGTGACGGCACGACGAATCAAGATTTATGAAACGAGAATTGGATTTAACCCTTCGGCAATTGGGCCTCCCTGCATAACACTCTCTCCCTCTACCTCTTCCAGACATTTCTCACCTGTATATTTCACTGGATCATTTCCGCGTGTCGATCTTCATGGCTCTCGTGATACCGATATCGCAATTCAACCGTTTTTTTTCTATTTTTTATTTCTCACCGAGTTATCTAACACAATTCATTTCTACAAAAGCGGCATCGCGACCTTTTCCTTTGGTTTGCCTCTCGATATTTTCTTTTATTTTTTTTATCCTCAACGAGATTCAATGTTTAATGTTACTTTAGGACCAAAAAGGTAAGATTGTTTCAAAGCCAACTATAAACCTCCCACAGCTACTGTGTACACTGCTAGAGAGAGGGAGAAGGTAGTGTGGTTTTTCAAGATAAAAGCCCTCCACTCGTGGAAATCAAGGAATGGGATCAGCGCGAGTAAAACTGGCTCTTATTTTGCTGTGAATTTATCACGATGAACCGCAAATTCGTGTCTTGAACTTTAGCTCTCTTTCGTGACTCTTTTTTTATCCGCCATTTATTTTTTTAACACCTGGTAAGAGGTGAATTTTTCCAACCCATTCAATTGCCCATCAAAACCAAAGCGTTTTTCTTCCTCAATAAAAATAAATGACAAGAATCAGAAGACGAAAAAATTTTCATCGCTTCGTTTAATTAAAAAAATTCATTTCAATAAAATGATTTATTGTTATGTGAATTTTTTTTAATTTCAATCTTCACCGAAACTTTTTCTCTCAAATTTGAGTGGTAATTTTCGTTATTATTTATATCTACCTCATTTTTTTTCAACTACACACACGGGGCCTTTACTAATTAACCGTGGAATGCTGTATCTAGATTGAAATCTGGGTGACCCGACGCCCTGGGGGCCACCACCTCGGGCCTCATCGTACCGGGGACTAGTGCGCTACACTCTTAGCGCGTGTGCGCGCGCACACACATAT